>OMLP01030157.1:15783-29070 GCA_900302685.1 Spondyliosoma cantharus
AGTAGGGTGGTGTGAATAACGCAAAGTTTAGTGAGATGAGGGACATATCTATCTCCTCAACAAGCCCCTGTGCTGCCCTTCTCCTCAATGAGGCAGCAAGCCCAATTGTTACATGTGACTGAGGTGTGTGCGTGTGTGTGTGTGTGTGTGTGTGTGTGTGTGTGTGTGTGGGGGGGTGCCCTTTACTGTCCAAAATGACATCAGTTCAGTTGAGTAAACCTTCGCTCTGAATTTAATAATTATACATAACAATATATTTTTTAATAAAACACAGATGTGACCATATACCCCATTACCCCAAGCACTGCCTCTGAATGATCTTCATCGTATATTGGACAACACATACGTCAATACAGATACATCTGTGATCTACCAATATCAGCCGATAAATTCGTCCATCTTATATATCAGTCAGCTGCTACTGATATGTAATGATTTGTGTGTGTGCCCCAGGAGAAAGGCTTCTCATCATAAACACTTCTACTCGCGACTGTGCGCTTCCCAATCCACACAAGAGGTGAACATCATTTTTGTAGCACGTCTGATTTGTGTCCAACACCATGCTGTCGTGTCAGCCAGCGGAAGGCTGAGCCACTTGCTCAAGCAAACAAGGATTTGATTGACATTCAGCTTAATGTAGGAACGCAACACATGGAGGATCTGGTAAACACGCTTTCCTTCCAACGTTGGAATGGATTGCTTTACCGGGGTGGCTGGGCCGCTATGGCAATGGAGGTTATTAGTGGGTGAGAGAGGAAAAATAACACCTTCTTGACACAGACGTAGTTGCTGATATAGCCTTGCGATTTCTCTCACAAAAAAAAAGGATCTTAGGATCTTCTTAAAGACACAACCAAGCAAAATAAAACAAGTAAAGAAAAGAAATAAAAGAGACAAAAACAGGAAGGTAGGTAGGTAGTCAGGTGGATAGGTGGATATAGAAAGGGCTAGTGGAGCTGCAGAGCTTTGAAAACACATAAAACAGATCAAACATGAAGCACAAGATCTCAAATTGGGTGCCCATTGCCCCTCAGCGCACACTCAAAACACACACACACACACACACACACACACACACACACACACACACACACTTTGTCCTGTGAAGTGAGCATCTGATGCTTGGCTGCAGAACCATCCCACCCATAGAACAGGAAGGCAGGAGAAGAGAGAAAGGACACCTTAATGTGCCTTCACCATATGCTGTTAGCTACTGATGGATGCCGCTCTCCCCAGGCACTGGAACAACTTATCGCGTCTGCTGGTGACACAGCCGCCGCTGATAAAGTTAAAGATAAGCCATCTGTTCGTAACAGCAGCCCAGCTTCACTTACAGGGATATGGCCGTCCAAGTGTACACAAATCTGTGCAGCGTTTAAATTGCTGTTTGACGGCATCCCTTAAGAATGTATGTGCGTACCATGGGTAGTCGCACGTGCGATCGTCTGCCATAATGAATGATTATTATGAGAGAAAAAAAATCAAAAGCAAGTGGCAAAGAACTACTCTTCTCACAATATACAATGTAAGCAGATTTTTTCCAATGTGGCTGTAAAAGTGAACACTTGGTGAATCTGTCACTCAAGTCTAATTACTGTGGAATGTATGCAAAGTCACGCTAACAAGCCATCAGTCACATTTCTTATTAACAACTTATCCAGCAGTGGACGGCCTTTTAAAAAACAGGGAGGAAAAAGATTCAACATACAGCAATTTTAAGCTCCCTCAAGAGCTTTTGATAATGCCAGGAGGCTTTTGACACATGCTTGAGAAACTCACCATTAGCGAAATGGCCCGTTACCCAGAGGGCACAGCTAAAGAAAGAAAAGCGCTACACATTTAAGACCCACTGCAGGAACAAGCTACGGTTGATCTCTGATGGTTTAGGGTTGTGCTGCTCGCTTGCTCTTGGTGCGAGAGTTCCTACGAGGGCTGTGAACTGGAGATCATTGCTATAAAATACATTACGTGAGATGCACCTTTTGACTGGTGCATTCTCTCATTAGAGAGTAGGAGGACACCTCCATACACAACAGAACATTATAACTAATGCACATAATTATCAAAAAACACATGATTCTAATTAAGCATTTGTCCTTGGTATTTTGAACAGTATATAACTATTTTTTCAGGGCATGAGAAACCCAGATGGAGGCTTGAAAGTGTTCTATTATCCGCGAATAGCATTGTTCTTGTCCTCGGAGACATGAATAAACCAAAACCATTTTAGAAGAAGCCACTCCTGAGTATTACAAAAGCTACCAGTGCTTTGGATACTGTCCGGGCTGGCCTTTTATAATACCAAGCTCAGATCTACTTTTAGGCTTCAACAGCGCAATGGTATTTGCTTAGCTAAGCAGCCAGCAATCACTCTCTTCTGTGCCAGTGTCATATCACTGATCAAGTGTGGCTCAGTTCCTGTCTGAGAGGAGGGCTGCCAGACATAATGCAATAATAACTGGTGCACAGCTTGTCTAAGGGAACCAAGGTCCTATTTCATTGCTGACGATACTGGGATGAACTCTTTGTGCTCTTTCCTCTCTCATTCTCCCTCTCCTTACCAGTTCTGAAGCCCTTGAGCTTCCGAGAGCATAATGAGCCAATTGTAATTCCTCGCCTATAGCTTTGTATTGAAGAGTGTGCAAAAGAAAAAAAAAATGTACTGGACATTTTTACTCTAAGTCAAAAGACTGTGCTTCAAGGATTATCTTAAGGCAAAAACATGCTTTTGACTTTGAATCATCCTATGATGGGACAGGCGAGTACTAAAGTACGGAGAACTAAAATTTAAGGGCGAGATAAGAGACTTTGTAGCAGGAGGTATCTGCAAAAAATCCCCATAGGAAACATAAATGCAGATCTTTGTCTCCTTCTCATCAGCAACACAGCAGAAACTGGCTGCAAATTGAGTTTCGCCTTAATTAATAGCTGCTGAACGTCTGGAAAAAAGGCATCACATCTGACTCAAACGAGGAAGCCTATTCTACAGCACTTACTGACATTAGCAGTGGCCACTGCCATCGTACGATAAACATCTTTCGAGCATCCATTATCTAGATATTATTTAAAGCTTTCACTCTAACAGGTGGCGTCAATGCAATCTGAATTGCTGACCTTGAAAGAAGGCAAATGCATCAACTGGATGTGATATGTTAAAAATCTAACAGCTTTTAGTCTCGACAAAGAGCACTCCTCTTATCCGACATAGTGGACGTGAACCTGCGCTGCTCCCCCACAGATGCCTAGTGTGATGTTTGACAGATTTCTCTCTCTCCAGCTAGGCTCACAGTAAATGTCCATCTGGCAGCTTCCCATGGGTACTTATTATTCTCAGCTAGCCAGGGGTTTTCTGTTTCCGAGCAGTCAGCCAGTGCCTGCCTCAGAGAGTTGAGAGCCGGACCAGAACTGCTTGCAGATGCTCTGCCGGGCAGCCAAACTGTGCTAGTGTGGTGGCATGGCACTGGGTTTTCAATTACACAATGAGGTGGCCATCACCCAAAACTGTCCAAATATGAAAAATTCAAGTGCATAGAGAACAACTTTGTATCCGCCAGCCTAGTAAGAGTAACATCAAGATATGCCAGCTTTTCTCATCTGAGATGAGATGATTGATTTGCCCCTGATGAACAGATGCTCAGAGCCGTGGGTAGTGTTGAAAGGTCCCGCTGTCCCGGTCTGAGGCCCTGCTAAGGTAGATTCAATCATGCATTTGACCTCTATCACACTCCTGCAGCCTGCTGAGCGTCTCTGGAAACAAAACATAGGATGCTACACTCGTCTTGGCATTCAACAGCAAGGGTCGTTTTCACACCGAGTTTGTTTGTTTGGACCAGAGTTCAGCTGTTCGGTATTTCATTAAGCTCGCTGCTCTGCTGTAGGCCCTCTTTATTACTGATACAATCGCTGGTATGCATGAATAGTCCTTGAGTGATTAGCACCATTTTAACATATGTAGTAAAAACAGAACAATGTGCATCTAAGGCGAAACTACCTGCGCGCCCTGACGTTTTAATTCTAACTGACAAATGCCACTGATGTCGCACGTGAAAATGTGTCTCCCTATGGATCATGTTTCATGCTGCACAGAACTGTTCCGCATTCAGCAATGGGAGCGAGGGAACCGGTTTCCAATCGAGAACCAGATCCATCAAAATGCCGCCAAGCTTATAAATTCCTTCCACCGATGCTGTCATGTTTTTCCGGTGGTTGAGTATTGCAAAACAATTCTGTCAACCTCATGTCTCTATGCTGGAAAACTTGCAACAAGAAGGGAGTGGAAATGATGGAAATACCATCAATAAGCTGAAACATTTTTCCTCACAACATACGGTTAAATTCCAGGAATGTATTTGATACTCTACACGAGCGCCACTGCTTCTTACCCAAGGCAAATATTATATTTTATGATAACATTAGTACCATGAAGGCATCATATAAGGAAAATTGGTCAGGAATTCATGAGCGAATCAGCCCTAACACAAGAATAAAATGTTGGCAGTTTATGTTTCCAAAAGACTACGAATGGGTTAAAATTGTATGCGTATGCCAGATATTGTTATTTGTACAATATGTGTCATAACAAGTTAAAATGACATGTTTATTTGGAGAGTCTGATATCAAAAGCCGGCGTTTCAACATTTGTAAGCTTGGAACCAATAAATACCTCTGTCAGGATATTTTGCAGCCATGTTTTTGGCAACAAAACTTGGTATTAGTTATTCTTGTGCCGAAACCTTACCGGATCATAAGCACAGCATTGTCACGGTACATAACTGAAACTTGACGCTAAAGAAACGTACAGTTGCAACATTAAAAAAAACACATATTGGTGGTTTGCAGAAACATTTATCGCCAACATTTATTCCTTTGCCTCGTTTGCTGACAGATGAGCAGAAACGACTGGTATCAACTGGGTTCAGAAATGGCACTCCGATATTTCCTGATATAGAATAGTGACGTGCCATCCTGTTGCAGTTGATCATAAAATTAGTCAAAAGTGACAAAAAGATAAGAAGTTCCATGAGAGAGGTTTGTTGAGTCATCCCCTAAGAAGAGGACATCCAAGGCTCTGACACCGTCAGTGTTCACAGCACCAGGGGGTTCATGTTGACACGTGGAGTCGGGGACAGCGGAAGGGATGAGGGATGAGATCCACACACTCCACAGTGTGGAAACAGACACCATCCGCGCTATGCTTGTTTAAGTCAACACTGCCGGCGTATTCTTTGAACAATCTGGGCCATTTGATTCTCATTTGAATAAAATTTAAATTGAAGGCGCAAAGCACACAATCGGCTTGCCGGAAAAAGCCACCATTGTGTATTCTCATGCACACATGTGGGAGAATGGGATGGGTGAAGGATTGCAGAGCATTGCATACCTTACTGAGCAAACAGCAGCATCTTGGTGCCGCTTGCACTCCCCCCCCCTCCCCCCCACACACATCTAACTCTCTTCCATGTTTATGCATTCACATCACTCCTGAAGACACATGACAACTCAAACATGACTCTCACTCTCGAGAACAATGCTATGAAAAATGGAATGAGTCTTACCTAGTGTGGAAGAGTTGGTCACATCTGTAAGCGGGCCATTGGGGAGAAGAGGGAGCAGGGGGGAGGAAGGGAAAAAAAGAGGGAGAGAAACAGAGAGAAAAGAAACGTCAGCAAATTACAATGTACAGCAAGCTAAACTTCAATGCGAGCTGTCACTAGATCCCCTGACAAATGATGGTGTCCCGGCATTGCACAGGCTGGGGGTTAAAAATAGTTCCTGTCAAGAGGGGGACATCATTTATTAATCGAGGGACATGAAACGTCTGAGATAGTCTCCCCCGAGGATTCAAAGTTTGCACAACTTGCATTAATATTTGTCAGTGTGTGGAGATTTTGAGGGTGGAGGCAGGCATGGCGTAAGCAGAAAGCTCATCTATTACCAACGAATCTTTGCTTTTCCATGCTTTTTTGGGGCAAAGTGTAACATAACCACCGAAACTAATGTGCTCGTAGAAACATACACCGACATGTTCGCCTCTCTCTCTCTGTATGTCTCTGAGGTAATTTAGCGGCCCTCAGACATCTCTCACCCCATGTGCTTCAACCTTTGCGACATCTCCCCAAGCTTGTTAGTTTGACAGGTCCAAAGGTTCCAACGGCACAATAAAATGACAATCCCGCACGACCAACAAAGACCTTAGGGTGGCCCCGGCACAAAGAGTGTACCAGTGCGGTTAAAAAAAAAGCAACATTTAGCCACATTTCCACTGCGTCACTGCTACCTGACGTTCATATCTCCAAAGATTCATAGAAAGGGATAGTATACAACTTGCGCTCCGCTCTACTTTCCTGTACCAACTCTTTGGCAGCCGGAGAAATATGTACTGGATTTCCATTACAGCACGTTTTTTTTTTTTTTTTTTACAATTAAAGTGGTCCCTCTACGAATGTTCCTTTCTAAAGTGCAGTTTTGCTTTCTTGTAAATGTGCAATAAAACAAGGAAATGGATTGAAGTGACTATAACTGGGTGTAGTGCGAGGGGAAATGCCCGACACAGAGCTAACACTGACTTGCCATTGCATACAGTGCAGTCTAGTTGTGTTGCTAAGCAGAATTTACCGGTAATACGATTTATCATCGATGATGTCTATCCCCCCCTGCATTCATTTACATTTTTGGTGTGCATGCAACAAATCCCGAGAGGATCAACGATGGGGGGGATGTGATTACAGTATCTGTTTTGCACACGGGTACAAATCCATTTCCAGGGAAAGAGGGGAAGACTGGGGCTCAGTCTCTGGGACACTCATTATAATTCTGTCTGACATACATTCACACTGGCTGCTACTGTTGTAGCTAAACAGAGAGCTCAGCTGAGGACCTTGAAGCTTCATACCGGGAAAATTGGGCCCAGGGGAGGGGGGTGGCTGGGACTGATGTCAGACTTCAAGAGGCACTGGAAGCACCTGGGGTTTCAATGACATTAGCATCAGTGTTGTTTGGTTGAGAGGGAGTGAGAGACCGAGACACTTGAAGGGACGGCAATGAAAGAAAACAGTATAAATGGAAAGGAGGCAAGCAGGATGCTGCAAAATAAAAAAAAAAAAAGGGTATCTACCAGAGAACCATAGAGACTGGACAATCTGAATTGTTCAACAGCTGAGCAAACTATTTAAAACAAAAAAAGAAAGGCGAATAACCTGAAGTTCCGCGCTCTCTGCAAATCTGTATTGCTCTACCTCTTTCTCTATGAATCCCATTTTGTGTTTCTAAAAGAGAGACTTTTTGCAGTGCAGTGAAGATTATTGATTTTCTGAGTCCTATGGTGGAAATTTGGAAGCCTGGCCAATCAAAACGAGTGGAGGTAGCATTGGGCCTAAGTGGATTAGACCAGCGGGAATGGCGGCGGGTGGGGAGGGGGAGTCTAGAGGGAGAAACCAAAGCTCTGGTGGCTTCAATAAACCCACTCTGTGAACCAGGAAAAAGATGGAAGACGGAGACACTTTTTTTCACCCTCTCTCGCCCTCCTGTTTTAAGCAGATAAGCTGCTTCCAGCGTCTTAGTTATGCTGTGCAGAACCCACAACACGATATGGAAACTTTTGACAAGGCAAAGAAAAGCTGAGAAGTCCGTTCCTCATGTTGTCTTTGCTCTATTGACAAGAGGGATTTGGGGATGTTTGGAGTGGTCAGTGCTGAGGGGGGAATTACAAAAAGCCTCTGTGATGCGACATAGTGAGCATGTCAGTGCTCAGACATGGGTTTTAGTGAAGGCTTGGACTCAATATTATTTTTTTTCTTTGGCTACCCGTTGCAAATAAGGCATAAATGCCTATGCCACGATGAGTAACTGGCAGTCACACCATGAACCTTTTGAGTTGGACTCCAGATTAAAGCGGTTTCTTTCTCGTATGTGATGTGACAGTTTTATTCTGCAATGTTTCCTCTGATGCTCACCATGACCTCTCTTGTGCCACAATAGGTTGGGGAAGCAATGGAGTGGAATGCTTCTGTTTCACAAAAGACAACAATAAGTACACATTGATTGGTACCCGGTGAGTCAAACCTTGCAGAATGAATAAGTTTTGCACATTGTCATCGGATCAAATAAGGCCATTTCCTGGGACTTACAGAATCTACTTACGCCTTTCCACCATAAAGATGATGATGTGTAAAGAAAACGTGGCGACAGCGATTACATGCGGCCTAGAAATTTGGATTAAATTTACAGAGACATCATCTGCCCTTGGTGGGATATTCGCGGTGCTGTACGTTCAGTCCTCTGAGACTTTTTGTGGCTGTTGGACAAGGACATCGGTTTCCTCAAGGGAGGTTCTTTTTGACACAGCCGATCTTGACTCTCCTCATTCATCACATGCACCATTACAGGGACAACACTGCATTTTAAGGGAGCCGGAGGAGCTGGTTTGTTTGGTCACTGACAGGTACACTTACAGACGAGTTCAAAGGTTTACAATGATTGAGGTTAACATTGGCGGTGACCTTTAGTGGCTTTAGTAATCATTACTCAGCCGATCTGATCTGGTCTCACACGGTGGAGGTGGATGAATTGGTTAAAGACTTTCCCCCATTAAAACGCTGAGACTATAATAACGTAACATACCTAACTAACAACGTGTACGTACCTTAACATAATGTGATCACGTCCTGGTGAGACTAGTCTTATATGTCGTTTTTGGGAGTCTTTGGCAAACTACCTGTTCTCTCGTTCAGGTATGAGGTCGTGTTGGATTCACGTCTGGAATGATTTTAAAACTGGCGCGATGTTGGTGTCGATCCCTGACAACGAAGACTGCGCTCGTAACTTTTCTACGCAGTTATCACAAATCATGAATTATCGCTGTAATAATTACCTGAGAGATAATTCACCATCTTTCAATCTGACCTTAAACGTCCATAAAGATTCTGACTTTTATCTCCTTTAACACAAATGACCACAGTATATCTGTAAGGGTTTGATGGGGCTGTTAATCATTATCTTTTGGCTCGATTATTCCTCACTAGCCACTTTTGTCAGAACCTTTTCTCGCCCATACTCTGCTTTCGACTACCCTCTCCCACCCTTCCACTCTTCAACTCCTCAGAGAGATTGAGGACTGAGGGTGATCAGAGTGGCGGTGAATTTGTCTCTGAGGCCAGTTGAGGGAAAAGCTGTATTAGTCTGCATTTGATGAATATCTTAAGTGGCTCTTATCTTTTTCCTTCATTCTAAATATCTCTCGCTCTTATTATCGCCAAGTATCTTTTTGCCGGGCACTTTTTCTTCTGTTTTAACCGGCTATGTAATATAAAATGTGACGTTCATGGTTCACTGTGTTATGCTAAGCATGCATATTTCAATGTGCTGTTAAACACTTGATTCATAAGTGCGCTTTCAGCCCACATACAGTACACTGGTATTGAATTCCTTATAAATATTTAAATTGAAGTATACCACGCTGTACCCTGCAAAGATATTAACTTTAATTGTAGGATAAATCTAATCTTTCTAAAAGATGCCATTACCTTTGAGACTCAATAAATCCTACCATTTGTTTTACTCCTTACAAACACAAAGATCAGTTTAATAGATGATAGTACATTAAAGATGGCACGAGCTGAAACAATCATTACTCTAACTAGACACGAGCGCTCAACCGAGCCACCGCAGTGGTCATTTATCGTCTTTCCTCCAGTTCTACAGCACTCTTTACAGATTCATTTAAGTTAATCAGTGGGTTGGACATTTTTATTTTTTTTTGCATTCGCTGGCTAGTTTTTTCTTCATGTCAGAGAACACACACACACATACAGAGAGAGAAAGAGAGAGAGAGTGAGTTCAGTCTAAAATGGCTGCAGGACTGAGTGGCCACTAATTGGAAACCAAAAGCATTGGAGCTGGAAGGGAGCCGAGAAGAAACACTGGAACCTCCGGTGCCAGTTGTCGGTCAATTTAGACCATGACAAAAAGCCTTGTTTCTTGTGTCACCATTTAACCTATTCACCAGCGTAGAATGAGAACAGCTGTTTTCGTACAGCGCCACATAATGGGACAAAATGGCTTGGGCTGGCCGACATCCAGCTAGCTGCAAAAAGGCCTCGATGGAGAGAGAAGAGGGAGAAGGTGTGAAGGAGACGTTGCACAAGAGAGAGAACAGTGCTGCCATGTTATGAATGATACTGAGAGCGCTTGCACCCTTCCATCTGAGCTGATATAAACATTACTTCTTCTTTTTTCTGCTGCAACAAAGAATTAGAGAAGCGCTTGACAGAGGCTACAGATGGCCTGGGCTCACACAGACTGCAGAAGTATCTCGAAGTTTACACAAGTCAGACAAGAAGCCAGATTGGCTCCATAACTGAGGCTCTTCTTTGAGGGAAAAAAAAAAAAAAAAAAATATTGCTCACTTGTTTTTAATCTCTCTTCAAGTCGAGGTGCGAATAAGTACTTTGTGAGTGACAGCCTGACGAGCGCACTTACAGAAACTCCAAACTTCATCAGGCGCTTGTCAGACTCGCCGCTGTCCGGTTTAAAGGCCGCTCAGGCATGACAGTACGGGAAGGAGGTATGCTTATGTTAGCACTGCAGCAGATGTTGCCTTCCTGCTGCAGCTGTCTCCCGTTTGAAAACAGAAGCGATGCGCCATCGCTCCGTATATCTCAATCCCCACAGCCTCAATACTCTCCTTTCATTGTCTTTCCCTCAGGTCAGGCTACAGTCAATTTTGACGATGACAGACTTGATAAGAGCCGTTTGATTTTGTATAAAATCGTATATAATTGTACATCCTTTTGCGGTCAAACAATTGCAGTTCTAACATGTTTGTCATCAGGAGCTTGAACAGAACTCAAAAATAGTTTATATGTTATATCCTAATGCCATCTGCTATATGAAAAGAAAGTAAAAAATGAGAGAAAGGATAAATCAAATACAGCCATGGTCTGATGTATCTTCCCGAGGGCCTTGCCCACCCTCTTGTGTTAAAAAAAAAAAGACCACTGAGGAGGATTTAAGGGGCTCTTTCAAATGCAGTTTTTTTAAAGAATTCTGCCTGGCAGACCTTGATGAGTGATCAGAAGTTGGGGAGATCAGAGACCCATGGGCTCTACGCTGCGTTCTGACCCTGAGTTCAGCTACATAGAGGTGGGATAAAGACTCTTGCCTGGGGAGAAGTAGACGGAAGGACAGGACTGAAAGGAAGGAATAAAAAAAGAGGGAAAGGCAATAGCCTTGATGCCTCTAGCAGCGCAGCACTGGCTTGGCCCTTCATATCAGCCACTCGTGAAGACGAGGGGGGAAACCCTACAGGCAGTCGCATGTGGGCTGGCGCGATCAAGGCCAGCTAAAAGAGGCTTGGATTGGAGTGCTTCCTTCAGGGCTGTGGTGCGAGTAGAGGAGGCGAAAACAGAGAGACTGTAATGATGTTTGACACTTCTCTCAACTCACAAATCAGGTTCCTAAACATCGGCCCCTCGCAACAACTAAACCATTAACACAGGCCGTGAGGACATGTCTGACAATTGACTGCATTTCCAATTGCAATTCCTCCGGTCCAAGATCAGTCATTTGCGGCCTCATTGCACCGTAAACGCTCACGCCGACTGTCGAAAACGCTCGTGCAAAGGAGTCTTTTAAATCTCTGACTCAAATAGATAATTAGACATAATGAGTAAACAATGTGGCCGCAAGATGCAAGCGCGGTTATTGCTTTTTAATTGTGTTTCCCTCTGTGCACCGAGCTACTTCTGAGAGCTCGCGGTACCTGTGTGCGCTGGCCCGTGCGAGGCCAGGTGCAGTCATTACCACGGGACAGATGGATCGGCAGAAGCGGGGCTCGTTTCCCTTGCAAGGCAACACGGTGGCTGCCATATGTAGGCTCATCATTAAAATTGACCTTTGACCTTCCAGAGGGTGCCTGTCATTCTAATGGAGTTAATTAAAACTGCCCAGCGGTGTGTAGGATGTGGTGTTCTCTCTCTGTGTTGGTAGACATTATTGGTTTCGAGAAGAGAATTACACTGGTGTTTCTGTGTGTGTGTGTTTCTGTGTGTGTGCACAGCCTTTGTGTGTGCGTATGTTTGCATCCTCTCATGTGTAATAGAGCGACCGGGTGCCTGCGCCTTTTTATATGTGCGTTCCCATGTTGCTGTGCGCATGCGCATGACTCCCGTGTCAGACGTGTTTAAGTTTGGGAGCTCCTTTTAATATTGCCAATGCAGCTCCTTTGAAAATTCATTAAAGTGCTTCGACCCCTCTGCCATCTGTGCGAGCGAGAGGGAGAGAGCGGCGCGAGGGAGGCAGCTGGGGAGAACGGGAAGATGAAAATTCTGACACGGGCAAAAGCAAGCGGGCAAGCCCCTGGACACAGAATGAAGAGCCAGTGATATGCCAGCTTTGAAGTGCTATTTATTTATTCCTAGACCTTATCTAAAGGCTGGATTCAAATTTAGATTGAGATAAAGGCTGCGAGCCGGGGTCACACCTCGCCCGGGATGAAATTTGAAAGACAAATGGCATGTGTTACGTAACCGTGACGCGTATAAAATAATAATAATAATCAAAAGAACGATGCCTTAGAGGTCCAATTAAAAAATGCTGCACACTTGTGTCGAGCTAAAATGTAATTAACTCCGCAATTACATACAGTAATACTACGAGAGAAGAGTGTGGCCCGATTATGCCCATAAATCTTCATTGTTGACGTGAATTGCATACACAAAATCAGCGTAGCCGAGCCGGATCATCATCGCGTGCTGGAGTTTAACACACATTTGGAACCTACGCGCTTCCATGTCCGACACTTATGTGCCGATTTGAGCTACGATTTAATTAACCAGGACAGCTCGTTATGTCCGCGCGATCGCCGTGGCGGAGCGCTCGATTAACGTCGTTGCCGGCATCCTTCTTCGAGGCCGTCTTCAGCTCCTGTCGTCTCCACGCCAGTTGCTTCTCACAATAAAGCAATATCAGTTGCAGTGTTTATGCCCTGTAATCAACTTTCCCCCCTACACCTGATCTCCTCTTCATAAACTCAGCGCCGCCGACATTACTGCTGTTACAGTCGGAAATACGGGGCTATGTATTATGCATTAACGATGATCTCCTGGAGGAAAGGCGCGCACGCACACTTTGATGATGCGCGCGCGCTCACACCATCATAGGCTACCTTATACTGTAAATGCATGTGAGGCACACATCTCCCTTCCTCTGTTTTTTTCCTCACACCTATTCACACACACACACACACACACACACACACACACACACACACACAAACACACACACAGGCAG
>OMLP01030165.1:5656-51975 GCA_900302685.1 Spondyliosoma cantharus
CCAGCCTAAACGTATGAGAAAAACAGCATAACATCTCTCTTAAAACAGAAACAGAGAAAAAAAAAAACCTGTCTACAGACCAGATTCTTCACATAAGGGAGAAAAGAGAAAACATAGCGTCATACAGGAAAACAATATGGAGTTACCCTGCTCGTCCAAACACAAAGTCGTTTACAGACCACCACCAGTGGGTAAATCTACTGCTTGTTCAATTAGATTCAGAGTGGTTTCACATTATAATATGCACAAATCTTGTCAGTAGTTCTCAAAATTCGGTTACATAGGTAAATACATTTTAATACAATCGCTGCCTTCACTGAGTTTGTGATCTCTGGAAGAGTCATGTGACAGACGTGTACAGTACAAAAACATTATAGCTGAGTGTGAAGTGTTAATGCAGATGTGTAGTGTGAAAACCTAGATGTCGTTTAGTGCTTTTACAGACTGGCTCCTGAGGCAGATTTCCGATGTTTAGTTTTTTTTTCCTCTTCCCAGTTTTAAATTAATGTGGGAACTTTTTGTTCTTCTTTATAAAGTGTAGCTGTTAGTGTGATTCAGGCTGAAAGAACCAACTGTTAGATGCAAGTTAGATTAGAAGACAGTGTCAAGGGGGGAACCCCACAATTGAGAAAAGCTGCTAGCTTGTTTTGCGGGTACGTTGCCAATTTCAGCATGCAGGTTGTTACCTCGGAGACGGTTGTTGTTGTTGTTGTCTGCTGTATCGGCAGGGATTTTGAAAACAGTAGCACGCAGATAGCGGAAGGAAGAAGGGAATGTCCCGTGAAATAGGCACCCCATATCAGGCTTATACCAAGAGTCGGACTAACCACCATATAACAGACATAGTAAATTAATGTTTGTATTCCATTGTTTAGAAAAACGCCTGAAGCGCATGTAAATTGTTAAATTGCACAACATAAACTACAGATCAGCAATCTTCTCATCCAGCTCTTGAAAGAAAGTGTACTCAAATGTTGTACTACTCTTTTAAAAAGTTTTATTTACTGCATTTGTGGTTTTAATAAACTTTCATTGGAAATCTGCTCTGCATGGAAATCCATATACATGTATGTTCACCATCAGTAGATGATTCTTTAACAATGAAACAATTTACCTCTCACCACCGTCACCTAATTAAGTCCTTCATCATTCAATATTAATTTGTGCTTCAGATCAACTGTGTTGCACGGTGCTGTGTTTGTTAAATTCAGCTACACGGACTGCATCGAGTTGCTTTTTCTGTCTTTTGTTAGCTATATTTACTCAAATGTATGTTACTTTATGAGCTTTGTCGAAAGACCAATAAAGCTACCTAGTTTTAAAATCTGTGCCAACTGGAAAGAATTATCTGGGCTTTCTTGAAATTATTAGTCACGTTTAAAACAAATTATAGAACTTCAGTATCACTTCATTTATCTTCCAGAGAGCACATATTCAAACTGAGCCATCAAACAAAACAAAATCAGCATCTGAACAGGAAATGGTAGACAGTCAAGACACCAATGCTTCAACGAGGCAGCAGCTGCTAAGTTTCTTTAGTTTAGCCTCCACTAATGCAGTTAAACAGCCGACAGGAGGGCAGCACATGACTGACTGCAGGCTGTGCTGATCCCAAAGCTGCAAACAGATTAAGCAAACCAGTGTACAAACTTTCCTTCACACAGGCCAGAGATCATAGAAACTCTTTAAAACAAATCGTAAAACATAACAGTGTTTGTATCATGAAAATGCTGGTGTAAGGAAATGCGACGGCGTGTGCTTCTAGAGAGAAAGACGACATTAACACTGAGCATAGATGCTATTTTGAAGGAGTCGCATTGGAAAGCTTAAGAGCTGTTAGTGACCAACCAGGCCTTTATATTCTTAGCTTGGCTTGAGTGTCCAACAAGGCTGCTGTCCTCGAGCTAATCCTACGCTAGCTGGCGGCTACTTTACAGCTTCCCATGCTGTCTTGACCTGACGAGGCGAGGCTTACCCATACTGAGAGGGGTTACGAGCTATCATGTGCAAAAAAAAAAAAAAACAGGGTGAATAAGCAGCCTGCATCCAGTTGGCACCTGGGAAATCACCGAGTCAGTTTAATTTGATCTCTGCGGTGATGGTGAGGGCGTTTGAATGAATCCTCTCATCTAGCTGCTCCTGAACCTCGTCTCCTCATTTAGTGTGATGACAAATTATTTTTATGGAGTCTAAACAGAAAAAGAAAACCTTCAAACAGAAAAAAAGAACATACAGCTGGATTTAAATCACATTAACAGATGTAACAGGGTTTGAAGGATGACACTGATCTTCTAGACTTGTTTGCTTTCACAGATTAGCAACATTAGCAGAAAACTAATAATAAATCTGCATTCTTTCAGCTGAATTTTCCCCTTTCATTGTGACAAAAAAAAAAAATAGCCACAGTTTCAATCAATAACACCAGTGCCGACTGGAAATGGGGCTTTTTGTCATCACATGTGGTGAAATCTGAGCTTGCGCTGTATAGATTTTCCATCAGTTTTCTGCTGATTTACAGTCTAGCAAAAGCTTCTTCCAGTGTGTCTACTAAATAGAGAACGGGGCCCAGACAAAGTGTGACCCTGTCTGTTTGGTCAGATTAAGTCTTATTCGACATTCAATCGGATTCTTTTTCACGTATTTCTTCACCAGCGCTCGACGGCTTACAATGCTCGACACACAAATGGAGAAAACTGACAAAGTTTCTCTCAAAGAGAGTCAGAGTGCGAAACTAAAATGAGAAAAAAAATCCTACTCAAAGTCAGCATTTTCCATCCCACTTGTGTCAGTTCAATATGATGGAGGCGGTAAAAAAAAAAAAAAAAAGAAAGTATTGCACTGATTTGGTGTGAGTCTATGGATGGGTGGTCATCATATAAATAACAACAACAAGAACCAAACAGTAATACCATAATAATAATAATAAGTTGTAACGCTAATAAAAACAGTTCAGACTAAGGTCCCCCTCTCTGCTGTTTTACCACTGCTGCCAACTGAAGTCGTCATTGGATCCAAAGACCAGGAAGAAGCCCAGGATGGTCCCGAAGATGACTACGTTACCCGTTAGCACAAGTGCACACGCCCCCCAGGCGATCTGTAAACCAACGCATCAATAATTCAGGTTAACAAATGCTGCCTGCATGCTGCCAGACTGCACAGCATATTTAGGCCAAAATCAAGTGGGTGTCAACAGCAACAGTTTACAGAATCATTTCCACACATTGCTCCTCAGTTGTGTATTCAGACACACAGCAAGAAGGGACGTTTACGGCAGCCAGGAGCTAAATGCTAACTTTCTATTCTAATATTCTTCCTTGTCAAATTAGTACGTCTGCTTCTACATCGGCTGACAAAACCAAACCGGGTGGGGAGGCAGAGACAACCCTTAAAAGCAGAAATACTGAAAATCTTTTGGTTACAGACATCTCCTCCCTGTCTGTCTTTAAGGCCGACACCCATCGGATCCTAATGGAGACATTTATACTATAAAAAGGTTCGAAAAATATAGTTTTTAAAAAGTCCAAATAGCATCTGGTCACTGTAGTTTTTGGCCAATGCTACTGAAACAAGAGTAAAACATGGATTTGTTGGGGCCAATCCAAAGGTTCAGTGAGTATTGTTTCTGTGATTAAATTAAACGTGAGGAGAGAGAGTAAAAAAGTGGGTGTGTTTCACCAGAATAAACAGAGAGAGCCTGTCAGACTTGGTATTAACATCCATCCTGAGTGATTTGATCCATTGCCCACTCTATATGCAAATAAACGTCTACATCACTAGGACAAACAGACACAATGTTTTTCACACAGAGAAAGACATTTCTTGATATATAACCTTTGCCAAATTTATAAGAAGGCTAAAATAGTTCCGAATTTGTCAGAGAGGTATTTAGAAAAGTATAAAAAAGGTTTATCCTACCTCAAAAACTCACAAAATTCAACATTTTTAAAGGGAGTCTTGGGTGTTTCTCTATGGGCAACAAAGAAGTAAATTATATAGGTTACTTCTTACTTTATTTGTAAAATCTAACATGTTTACCATCCATAAAATGTTGTCTTCTTTCATAAATACGTAAATGGTTAAATTGGTTAACAGCTGCCAAATGTTGGCAGGTAAAATGCAAGTAGACAGGATGGTCCAGTGATGACAACCTGACACTTTCTACAAGAAAACAAACAACTTAATGTATTGCATTTAGTGTCGAATTTACAAGATGGCACAATGGATTCATAATTTGCCATAGCCATTTCGTAAAAGTTTTTTTGTTTGTTTCTTCCCAGTCAACAACTTTTTATATTGCGCTATTTTTCAAAGGAATCTGGAGATATTGCAGTTTCTAGTTAACGTGAAACTCTCGCCAAAATGCAACCTAGGCTTCTTTTGTGAATGTATAGGAGTCAAACCTTCGTGTAAATGCATAATTACAGCGAACGAGGCAATTTTAAGATTTACCGTAGTTTCGTTTTCGGGCAAGCTCATTTTCAATGGGAGGAGGGGCACTCTTACGCTAGCATCAAAATCGCTATTTTCATGTTAGCAGCTGTATCTCCGGCGTGCCGCGCGGAGATACAGCTGCTAACGTGAGTTGTTCAAAAACGTGTGAAGAGACCCTGGTGATACTACGAGCAAAGTTTCATGTTGTGTCAAGCTTTCTTAGTGTTTTAAAAATAGCGATTCTGATGCTAGCTAAGTGCCCTTGCACTCCCATTCAAAATGAGCTTGCCGGAAAAGTAACTATGGTGAATCTTAAAAGTGCCTCTTTCGTCATAATTATGCTTTTACACGAAGGTTTGACTCATACATTCACAAATAAAGCCTAGGTTGCTTTTTAGCACGAGTTTCGCTTTAAAGATGGGAGACTATAAATAGATAATTAGACTATTTCAAAATGTGTTGTGGTTCACTCTATATATGCTTTCTATTACCAGTTTTCCAGGAAGTGAAAGTAATATGAAGCACCAAGATGCTGCTGTAACTCACCACTTCTGCTCTTGCGAAGACAATGGGCAGGCCGAAGGCTGAAATGACGATGCCCGTCGTGAGGAAGATGGCCAGCTCTTTGCAGGCGTTACTGGCAGAGTCTGTGTCGTCGACCACCCTCCGCGAGATGCAGTAAGGAATGGGAGAGAGGATGTAGAAGAAGAGGAGGAACAAAGGCCAGTATTTGCTGCAGAGAGAAAAGAGAGAAAGATGTAGTCAAGTGAAATGAAGAAAAAAGGATTCAAGACTGTTCAGCGCTCAGCACTTTATCCAACCTCACAGGTGTGTTTAAAGGAGGAGCCACATTTCTACAACCTATGAACTATCTTTTGATGCAGCCTTACCAATACTGACACAACCAATACAAATCTGATCACATATCCATCAATATTTCTTTTACATAAATACATATCTTACATTTGCTTATCATGGTTTAGTGGCCAGGATACAAGACATTTTACAGCTAACAGCAACAGAATACAGAAGAGCACATTTCTAACATTAAACCTATAATTAAATTAGTTTCAGTCTTCATTTCTTTTGTTAATTGGCTGGCAGCTATACAGATCATGATTTACCTGTGATAAGATAAAATTAGCTAATAATATCAGTCAGGTTCTGCTAATAATTATCACTAATAGATTTTCTAGTCGCCCTCTTCTCATACGTTCTGGAGAGGTGAGGCTGTCATTTCGGATAATGACAATGGCTGAAATGGAAATGTGATTCAATTACAACAGCGTGCTCTGAGGCAGCATCTCCATGTATCTCATGCAGTGACTGTAAAAACCTGGTCAGACTTGTTTTGAATAGGCAAAACCATCTCTATGGATCTACAGTGGAGAGGTGTGGCTCTCATTTGACACGATCTCAGAGATATACTTATATTCCACCCTGAATTGATCCTTGATGTTTTTGGACACACTGCCCTTTGAGGGAAAGTTTCAGATGTGGTGAGGGGTGAAATTTCGCTGCGGCTCTGATGCGCCTCCGGAGGTAGTATCAGAGGCGCAGCAGAGGTGAACCATACTGGTGCAGAGCCCCCGCTCGTGTCGTAAACGCGTCAGTAAAAAATTCCTTCACGTAACAAAATAAAGAGAAATGTCCCACAAAGCAACGTTACATGACCAAACAATAGTAACGTAGTAACTGGTAGTGTCTTTGGCAACTTATATGAGGAAAAAAAATACTGCAGTTATACTTGGAGAAGTGTCTGTCATCCTGTCCATTTCTGCCCGCAAAACAGCATCTGTCCCTGGCAAAAAACTTTAACTCACCAAGTGTTTGTCTCATTCCACTATTGTATTGTTGTAGTTACTGTCTTGCAAAGAAATCACTGCGAAGGTCAGCCCTCCCGACCGAGACTTCAATGAACTTTCCCCCAGGAAACATCCTCCCTCCCCGTGAGTGACAAAGTCAGACACCGTTCTGTTTGCTGATGCCGATTATGTCATTTAGAGCAAGAAACGTAACTTTGTCACTTTCCAGGATTATAACAGCATCCATATGATTATATGGTTATATATATCAGTTGGTGGGTACATGTTTAGATTAACAGACATCCTCATTGTGACGTGTACTGCCATGGCTCTTTTGGATCGGCAGCGCCAGCTTGCTGTGTGAATTACACACTGGTGCGGCTGTACGCCAGAGCTGCTTGGTTCTGTGTGAACAAACAACGGCGGAGAATCGGCGAACCTCTGATGCGGAGAAAATGCGGCGACTCAGTGTCGCTTCGGATCCAGTGAGGGGCGTCTCACCAAACTCTGAGCAACCTGTCAAAACTAGGCAATGCTGATAAACTAAAAACCAAGATTCTCACCCAAAATGTTTTCAGAAACACATTTTAGCAAAAGATCATGAACTGGAAATGACCGCCATACTTTTTCTGTACTGTGAATGGAGGCTGAAAGAACTCTGTTGACCCTGGTGACCAAAAATTAGCCACAATCTTTTTAATTGCCTATACCTCACCTTTAAAAACATATTTTAGGCGACTGTTTAAATTTAGATGCAATACGATGTTGTTTATTACTGCCTTACTCCTTCCTGGCTTAGAGCAAACTCCCAGCGAAAACCACATAGTACTTCACCCAACCGCAGGAGTGTTCATCGGTCCAGTGCATTCTGGTTGTTGTACACTTTCTTCCTTTTGAGCCAGAGGGAAATCGACCACCCTTTTTCTCAGTTTTATCTGGTGATGCGGCACCTAATTTCAAAAGTAGTTGGGTACTTCTACTGCATAGAAGAACCAGTGTTGTGAGCGGGCCATCTTTCCATCAGTGAAGTGCTTCTTTAACAACCACCTCTACAGCCTCAAGCACACAATCAAGCTGGGGACCACGTCATACTCCACAATATAAGTACTAAACAACACAAAAAGGGAGGAACTGGGCCTACTGTTCACAAAGATGGAAAACTGTCTTCCTCTCATGTGGCAGTTTGTATTCAAGATCCAGCAGTTAATGTATGACCTGGAGCCCCCGTGCAGGATAATCCAGCCATGCATTTAAAGCTGTTCACCTGATCTGGGATCACCCAAGGTGTGTTTGAGTGCCAAGTATGAACAGTGTCCTTCACACAAACACAATAGCAGGCTCACATGGTGTTCTGGTGGTACTTACTCGTAGACAGGGAGGGCACATCCTAGCATGAGGAACATGAGGCCAATGGCCCCTCCAAAGGACAGGCTGATGAGAGCTACAACACAGACAGAAGGGAGGATTTCAGCATGGATAAAGTCACATCGCTTCTTTCTCAATCCGTGCGTGTGTATCCAGAGACCCTCAATCACATTTTAGCAGCAGCAGCAGCAGGGCCCCTGGCTACTGAAGCTATCATGTGATGAATCAGCTGATTTCACGTGTAACAGCTACATTAGCGAGTTAAGCCATGCCATCAGGAGCTCATGTTGAACTCTGGTTGTAATTCATTCAATGTGGGTGCTTGTTAACAGCAATTAATCCCGGCAGCTCACTGGAACAAGCACAGCATCACAGTCAGCGGCTGAGTAATTACTGAAGTCAGGTGCGGCTAGCATTAGCATTATAACGGTAACTACTGCGTTATTATACAACTTAAAGGGAATTGCATTAAATAATGTATTATAATGCAACATAGCAGGGCTCTAGTCTCAACTAGCTGAAGCAAATGTGCGCTTAATTGTGTTGACTAAGTAGCGCCTCCTTCTAGCCCAGTGAATGCAGGCTATTCAGCTACATGCTAACGAGTACACTGGCCCTGTGGCTAACTACTCTCACGTTACCGTTAGCTAGCTGGACATCACAAACGCATCCATCTCTCTTCAGGATATTCATACACAGTTATATGAAATGAGCCGGATTTCGGAGGCCTTACAAATGAAATAAAAAGTGTAAATGTCTTACCTTTAATCCCAGCCATTTCTCCTGGACAAAAGCTCGACACACAGCCCTGACGAATGACAACAGTGCCCCCCTCCTCGGCCGTCGAGTCCGACCGAACCTCCAACCCTGCTTGTACAGCTGCCTTCAGGGGCTATCGGAAATATTACAATTACAACCTGATTACACAAAGAAATCTTAGCTTAGTAATAGAAATATGATCAGCTATCAGGTATTTTGCACAGTAGTATACTATTATTGCTTTATCGATAGTAGTGCATAGATGTATAGTAAGACTTTTCATTTTGTAGATAATCTGGGTTGAGGTAATTTCAACTACTTTCCATACTGTTTGGTAGTTTAATTTTAAAACGCACATTTCAAACCTTTCTCTATAATTTGTAAGATCGTGATTAACGAAATGTAGTGGAGGATAGTGTTTGTAATGTCACTGTCAGTTGTCAAATACAAACAAGCATCACACATCTTCATATCATACCAATAAAAATCTTCTTCCTTAATGTCGAGCAAGAACACACCAATTTACAGGAATAACATAAATAATAAAATGAATACTCAGAATAAAATAAATCTGACCTTACTGACCTTAAATAAATAAAAAAACAGGGCTATCTCAAATTTACTTAAAAATATTCAGTCATGAACACATCATTAACAAGTTTCAGTGACGTCTTCAAGGGTTCTCAAATGTTTTTCAAATGTCTCAAATTGGATTTAGTCCTGAGGTATTTGCATTTATGTGTAGAAAACTTCCCTAGTAACAACACTGACTGCTGCAGCACAACAGTTGTGCTTTTTACGGCTGCTTTTCGGCAGTGAAGGCATCATTTGCTGCGTCACAGCAAAATAAGAAATCCTAGAGTTAGTGTTTATCTTCAATATCTTTTTTTTAATTAACACTGAAAACACGTCGTATCGTATCACTAATCGTCATTATGTGTATTTATTTAATTTTAAAATAAATAAATCAATAAATACTTTGATAACCCGGATGTGCTCACATTCTGCTTCCGCGGTCCCGTCAGAGCCCATTCGGCGAAGATGGCGAATGCGGGGGTCTCGGTGGCTTCGCTATGGACCGAAGTGAACCGCTGCGGACAGAATGGAGACTTCACAAGAGCGCTGAAAGCATTGACTAAAAGTAGGCATTCATGTCTTCCCTCGGTACCCTCAGACAGAACCGGTCAGACAGTAGACAGACCGGCCCGTTTCTCGTGTCTCCAGTTAGCGGAGTTCACTAGCTAAGCTAGGGCCAGCTGCATGACCAGCTGTTAGCATGTGGCTATGCTAACCGCAGTTAAAGCCTACCTCTCAGGTCTCACAAACATCGACTTAGCTTTGTTTACCAAACATTCGCTCAAAATACTATACTAAAGTGGTTCAGCTACACAGCTAGCTGGTGTATGTAAGTTTTATGTGGAGCGTTACAATATTATTATTCCCCCAAAAATGCGCCCTGATGAGTGACGTGTCCCTAGCATTACAGCTAACTTATCATGGTGGGCAGCTAATCAGCTTGCAGTCAGCTGTCACCCCGTTTGAAAACGCTTAATTCACCTGATAATAATCCTGTTTTTCCAGTCAATACTGTGTTCGTCTATAATCTACATTACTAATAAATGTGCGTCTCCTCTTTTGTTGCAGTTTTGCACGAAAACAGGGATGATGTGACGGCCCTTCACTGTAAAATAGTTTGCCTTATTCAGAATGGCACCTTCAAAGAGGCGCTGAATGTCATGAACACCCACTCAAAACTGCTCGGCAGGTAATCAGCTCCTTGTCTTGGTTATTTTCTTGTTTAAAACTCTTAAGTGTGTTGATTAATGCTTGCAAATGTGCGTTAGCTTTGGAACAATCATCTGAATAACCAGTAGGTATACTGAAATCTAACTGGCAAAGGTTTTGAATAATCAATTAGTAGAAAATGCTTCTCAAATATTAGTTTACTATATTGTGTGTTTTGCTGATGTCTTGTTTTGTCTGTCCAGCAGTCCAATCTTAACCATTTATGCTCCAGACTAAATGTTTTATTGATTACTCGAGAGCAAGTTCATTTTTTTTAGTTAATTCAAAGTGCTTTATAGTGTGAGGCAATGGATAACTTAAGCCACACAAAGATACAGGCAGACAGTATGGATACTTGCATATGCAATCAAAATAAACAAAACATAAATGGCTTGACTTTTATTTTGAAACAACAAAGTGCATGCGTAAACTTCAAATCAGCTGATAGTCTGTTACCATAAGAGAGTAAGCAGTGAAGTTTTATCTGATATTATCAAATTGGAACACTTCAATCAATCAACATTATCAATGAGAATAAACAGTAGTTCCATGCTTGTTTTATATGAAATAATGGCACATGCATGATGCTGATCTAACTATTAAAATAGTTATTTTTAGTTAGTCTCATGCTCTACATATGAAAGTAACAAATAACTTTTTAGTCATATCGCAGTTGACACTTTGCCTTATTAAGATTATTTTGATTTCTCAGTGAGGTTGTGTTTGAGAAGGCGTACTGCGAGTACCGGCTGAACAGAGTGGATAGTGCCCTGAAGACCATTGAAGGTGCCCCTGAACAAACAGACAAGCTGAAGGAGCTCTACGGTCAAGTGGTAAGGCCGTCTGACCACGAGGGAAATTGTATTATTACTGCGTGATTTTAATTTGTGAAGTTGTTTTCAAGAGCATCTCGCAAAAACACACCTTGTCCATAATATCTGTGATATTGCAATGTTTGACGTTATTCTCCTGCTGATTGGAGCTGTCTTGTCTTTGCATCATCCAGTTGTACAGACTGGAGCGCTACGATGACTGCAAGTCCGTCTACACAGATCTGATCAGGAACTCTCAGGATGAGTACGAAGAGGAGAGGAAGACCAACCTTGCTGCTGTGGTGGCTTCTATGAGTCAGTGGGAGAACGCTCCGTTGGTACGCGCTCCTCTACAACATTAACGTGTTTAATTTTTTGATGCCTCTAATGTTGACAGTAATTTGTCTTTTATGCTTTTTATATTTACCTACTTTTTTAAAAAAAAGTTTTTAACTAGTATGAATTGGAAAGAAGCCAAGCTCATGTTGGATATGTTTGTCTAAATATCCCAGGGATTGTCACAAGGCCAATTGCTGTGCTTTTGTTTTATGTTTCTGAAGGTGTTGTGTTGTATTTTCTTTTGCAGGAAGATCTTGGTCTTCCCGAGTCCACGTATGAGCTGTGTTACAATGCTGCCTGCGCTCTGATTGGCCAAGGCCACCTTACAGAGGCCCTCAATAAACTACGACAAGCAGAGGGTCAGTTCTACTCTGTTCTGCCCTCTCTATCACATTGTTTACTCACACTATATTCATTCTTTATATGACACTAACTGGTTGTTTTCTTTCAGAGCTCTGCAGAGTCTCTTTGGCTGAAGATTCTGTAAGTGTTACTTTATTTTTGCTATAGCTTTTAAGCATCTTTGATCAAGTGTCATATATTTTAAACAAGGTCAATTTTGTGACATTTCTATCTTCAAGACAGTGCACGATGCTTCAGTGATGATTCGATGCACTTTGTTGAACATTATATTACTGTAAATCGATCTTTAAAGATTCTGAAATGAAAGAGTATGGCCTTTGCCAATTTAACAACTTAATGTGTTTGGTAAAGTCACAAACAGTTATGGAAAGCATTAATCTTGTTGTCAATATTGTCTGGACTCTGTTTAACTCAACGTTTTGTTGGTAAATCTTAGTGAACAGCATCCAAAAGTTTAAATTCCCAGGAATAGTCAGAACAAAGATTTGGGTTTTAAAATCGATCAGATTTTTTGACAGGTGAAAAATATTAACATTAGAAGAAACTACAGATTCACCTAATAGCCATTATTAAGGTGTTTTTAATTTTAGTAAATATGCAAAAGTGCCCATGTTTGCTTTAAAC
The DNA here is from genome assembly GCA_900302685.1 of Spondyliosoma cantharus. Taxonomy (NCBI): domain Eukaryota; kingdom Metazoa; phylum Chordata; class Actinopteri; order Spariformes; family Sparidae; genus Spondyliosoma; species Spondyliosoma cantharus. The sequence goes on from OMLP01030165.1 coordinate 17,940, forward strand.
CCCCCTGTGTCCCCCAGCTGTTGCATTTCCACTTTTCCTAGTATAATCACTGTCATTGCTGGTTTGTCCCTTTTCAGGATGTGACTGAAGAGGACATCGAGTCAGAGCTGGCAGTCATCCATTCTCAGATGGCGTACATCATGCAATTACAAGGTCGGACAGACGAGGCGCTGCAACTCTACAACCAGGTCATCAAGCTCAAGTGAGTTCAGGGTTCATCACATTAAAGTCACTCCCAAAAGCAGCTTGAGATAATGTTTTTATATTCTGATGTGAATTTACTTTCTAACAGTCTAGCAGGCAATCCAAAGGCTTTATAGAAATGGTACAGTTGCATATTGTGCCAACAGCATTGTTTTCAAATATATATTCCATAATGTGCTCCTAATTCAGGCCATCAGATGTGGGCCTGCTTGCTGTGACTGCCAACAATATCATCACAATAAACAAGGTAGGCATTTGACAATTATCAGGTAAAATCATTGTGATTTTAACTGACCACTATCATGTTCAAAATACTGGCTAAAAGATGTCAAATGCAAAAGTCCAACTACATCAGATGTTTTCATTAATGCTCCGTCTGTGTTCACAGGACCAAAATGTGTTTGACTCAAAGAAAAAGGTGAAACTAACAAACGCTGAAGGTGTTGAATACAAGCTGGCAAAGAAGCAGCTGCAGGCCATCGACCTCAACAAAGCCTTGCTGGCCATGTACACCAACCAGGTAAAGTGGTAGCTAAAAAGCTGTTATGAATCTGATGAAAAAGATAAAGTCATGGCTGCTGACTTCATTACTAATCATGATTTGTTGATGCATTGCTGTTCGCTGCCAACAGGCTGACCAGTGCAGGAAACTGTCATCCAGTCTTCAGTCCCAGAATCCGGGTCACCCGCGGCCGGTCCTCATCCAGGTTGCTCAGTTGTGCCGAGAGAAGCAGCACAGCAGGGCCATAGAGCTGCTGCAGGTAGACATCACCAACACTGCTGCTTGTTTTCAATCTGACTTCGTATCCAAAAAACAGACGAAATGTCACACCTTTGCTCAGGAACATGGACTCATTTCACACTTTTTAATTGTTCACTCTATTCACGAATTTGAAGTAATTTTACTTGGTCTTTTTTAAGTATAATTCTACAAAATGATATTGTTCTTCTATAGTGCAAAGTGGTGGTGTATTATAGTAGTGTGTGTGATGTGTGTTTTCTTAGACTGCACTAATTGATGATTCTTTTGTTTTCCAGCAATTCTCAGACCAACATCCAGAGAGTGCATCTGGCATCAAATTAACAATGGCACAACTCTATTTAGTGCAAGGTACTGGTCTGTTTTTACATAATGCAAGGCACAGGGTTCATTTACAAGGAACGGCTACATTTGTGTATTATCGGTTAAAAATGTTCAAGTTTCTTGTAATAAGCAGATGACTATCTGTCAAATTAAATCATTTTTACTGTCTCAGTAGTTTCTTCAGTATTTGTAATTTTTTTTATATAATCTTTGAAGAGCTTAAACTTTTTTAAAAAAGGAAGAACAACTTGCAGTGAAAGAATGACATTTTGATACCTCAAATATTAATTCCTGGAAATTTTAACTGCTAAAAATAAAAGTATGCATTTTTGCAGGGTCAGACATGTGCTGTATCTGTGTCATAATTCTTTAATCCTTTCTTTTTTTTCAGGTCACGTAACAAAAGCTTGTGATGTCCTGAGGTCCATTGAGGAGTTCAAGCACAAATCTGGGATGGTGAGTCTGAAATGAAATCAGTGGAGTTTTCCACAGCTGACACTGAACTGAACTGTTTTCTAAAGTTGATTATTTCAGTAATTGTTGGTTACGAGAACTGTGTGAACTCTTTTAGTTTTGTCAAACGATTCATCTGAAGTGTGTCATTGCCTCCTCAGATTTCAGCTCTGGTCACGATGTACTCCCATGAAGAAGACATTGACAGCGCTATTGATATTTTCAAACAAGCTATAGAGCACTACCAGTCTGAACAGGTTTGTGTCTATTTAGTTTTGGTCTCACAAAAATCTACTTCTTCCCATGTGTAATCAATGAAAGCTTTCTAATATTTTATGTCCCTTTTTTATGGGAAATTCTCTGGTGATGCAAAAAAAAAAAACTGAAAAAGAGCTTGGTCGCTAACAGCTAGCTATAGCCACCTACAGACATTAAAACTGTACCAACAGAGCACTCACTGCGTTACTACAACACTCTGCAATTGATTGGTAATCTGCAGGAAGTGCAATCCAGAAGCATTACAGCTTCTACCGCTTCCAAGAAAAAAAGTCGAAACAAAGATGGAGCTGAGTTAATCACCGGTTATACTTTCATCTGACAAGACAAGCCAACACATGGCGTAGTTGGTGATATCTAAATGTGTAATTAGTCTGTCCTTCTTCTCAGCCCGGATCTGCTGCACACTTGGCACTCGTACGAGAAGCGGCCAATTTCAAACTGAAGTACGGACGGAAAAAAGAAGCCATTAGTGACCTGGAGCAGCTGTGGAAGTGAGTTACAGACCTGAAAACCACTGTCGGGTTTAACATGTGTGGAGAGTCTGAGGATTATAAACACACAATGTGCTCCTTAGAGGTCTTTCTAACAGCGGCTGTTTCTGTGTTCTGTTTAGTTTTCTCGTCTGCATGAAGTCAAGTAGATCAAATGTTTTTCAAGTTCCTAAAAAGCTTGATAGACATCATAACAAGGGACTTATCGAGTAGAAGGAAAAATAATGTTGAAGGCAAAGCATTTATACAGCCCTTCTATGAGAGCATGCTCAACTTTTAACCCTCTTCCTTTCACAACAATTGCTGTTTTATTCTTTTCTTGAAACAGGCAAAACACCAACGACATCCACACACTGGCACAACTTATCTCGGCTTATTCTCTGGTGGACACAGATAAAGCCAAATCGTATCCTTTGATCTGTTGAATCAAATAGAGCGGAAATTATTAGTATTTTGATACTCAATTTACAGTTTAAGGCAAAACAAAAACATTTAGCTAAAAGGGGGAATTTTCTTATGTGGTATATGAACTTTTTTTTTTTTTGTTACCGATGGATGGATAACTCAATGAGTATGGAAGTTTAGTAACCACTTATTAATAACCATTCCTGACGCTTCTTGTAGGATGTTAAGTGTTCTTAGTCTTAGTCTTAGTTCTTAGTCTATCAAGGCCACTTTCTACATGCACTTCTAGAGTTATATGCCCCCTTGTTTAGCTAGCCAATGATCAGGCGTGGGGTAGCGAGTGAAACCTGCGGATTCCACAGATATGACCAAATATGTCCTCTGTCATATATACCAATATATCTGTATGCTTGGATTATCCATACTGACTTTTAAGAAGAATGTAACTTTCCTCCGACAAAAAATATTCAGGCTGCAATGAAAAACTTACAGGCAGAAAGACAAGCCTAGGACTCTTGATGATTTTTATGAAGGTGCACATTTTAAATGCTCTACTTCCTTAGCATTCCTCTCCAGCCTCAGCAAACACCTACCGTCTGCAGACAAAATGGCCTTCAACGTGGACGTGGACGAGCTGGAGAACTCTCACGGAGCGACCTATGTCAGGAAAAAAGCTGCAAAGGTCACAGGAGAAAACCTTCCCAAAGAACAAAGGTAAACCCTCATCACTGTCTTCCATATCAGCTTTATGATCACAACTTTTTCTTAATGTAACAACATGGATTTTTTTGTTGAAAATATAATATGGTAGGGTACATCATCACCTTATTTATGCAAAAATGTTTACATTTGTCTTCACAGCCAAGGCGAGATCAAAAAGAAGAGGAAGAAGAAGAAAGGTAAGCCATTCATAATAAAATCTTGTTTGTTGGCAGGCATCAAACACTGCACATGGTGGTGGGGATGCTTCTCTGCAGTAGACCCTGGCGGGCTTTTAAAGGTAGAGGGTAAATAATGCAGCAAAATATAGTGAACTCCTGGAGGACAACCTGATTCAGTCTGCAAGAGAACTATGACTCAGCAGAAAGATTTCTCTTGCAGCAAGGCAATGACCTGAAGCAAACGGCGAGAGCTACACGTAAATGTTTTAAAGACAACAAGGTGAATGTTCTGGAGTGGCAGAGTCAAAGCCCAGACCACGATCCAAAACAGAAGTTGTGGCTGGACTTGAAAAGGGCTGTTCATGCCTGAGCTGTGTGCAACCTGACAGAGCTTGAGCAGTTTTGCGAAGAAGAGCCTCAGTGCTGTGATTGTGGCCAGAGACGCATCTACTAAATACTGACTTGAAGGGAGTGAATACTTATGCTGTCAATTATTTTACATAATATATGATAATATATACATTAATTAACATTACTTTGTAGAAATCTGTTTTCACTTGAATTCTTGTCAAAAAAACAAATTACATTGACCATGATTCCATTTCTAAAAGTAATAAAAGGGGAAAACGTCCAAGGGGGTTAATATTTTTATAGGCACCGTAGATACTGAAGCTCTGACCACGGAGTCACCTCATGTCTTTACTTGAGCTATAAGCTTACTTTGCTGAGTTGAGTACTGCTCTTCATGTTGCCTTCTGATCTTCTTTTCAGGCAAACTGCCCAAAAACTGCGACCCCAAAGCGACCCCCGACCCTGAGAGGTGGCTGCCCATGAGGGAGCGTTCCTACTACAGAGGCAAGAAGAAGGGCAAGAAGAAGGAACAGATCGGAAAGGGCACACAGGGAGCGACGGCAGGAGCTTCAGCCGAGCTGTGAGTAAACTCTGGAGTCACATATGCACGTCACCTGCGAGTAGAGCTGTCTGGGTGCAATTTCCTGTAATTGAACCATAGTAATTTTCTCCACTAATGGAGGAAAAGCACCCCAAGATTGTCCTTTTGTTTCCCTGCCAGTGAATCCTCAGTGGAACTGTCCAGCTGCTGTGCAGGAGAAACAGCTTCTGTGTTATTTAGGCCAAAATAAAAAAATACTCAGTCTCAGCCAAAGTTTAAACCCACATGTTGGGACTATCAGAAATGCTTCTACATTTGGGAAAGAGAGCGCGTCTTTATGAGGGTTTGCAGAGGCTTTTGGTTTCTCTTCTTTTTTAACACTGCGTAGCCATATGTGCTGGAAATATCAAGTCACCCCTGGCTTGTACTGATGACTCTGTCATTTTGATATGACAAAATATGACAAAACATGCAGTATGTCCCCCCCATAAATTGATGTTTATTGATTTGCAATATTAATATTGAGGGAACAATATTAGAATAATCAGCCTGAGTTGTTCATTTGAGAAGTTAGCTATTTAGCTCAGAGTTGGATAATGGGATCAATACCAGCCTCGTGTTTGGGCTGAAGCTCAAGGCATTAGCTCCTCTCATCTAACTCTCTACAAGTTTAACAAATAAACATATGTCAAACTATTCCTTTTAGAGCTACAATGATTAATCACTTAGTCGTAAACCATTAAGTTATTGGTCAAGTATTTTGCTAATCAATTAATCAGTTTGAGGCATTCCTGAAAACGAAGTCAACATTCTGATTCCAACTTCTTAAATGTGACGCTAAACTGAATATCTTTGGGTTGTGGACAAAACAAGACATTAGAGGAGGTCCTCTTGTGCTTTGGGAAACACTAATCCACATTTTTCTGACATTTTATGGACCAAACATCTAATCAATTAATGGAGAAAATAATCAACAGATCAGTTGATAGTGGATGTAATCGTTAGTTACAGCCCTAATTCCTTTTAACCACTTGCAGGGCGCTGATAGACACATGGTACAAGTTTTCCAAACATAGCATTTCAACTTGTTATAAAAGTTTAACAGTGCTTAATGTTTCTAGAATGAAGAGACTTTTCCTTTAGGTTGATCTCTCATGTCTGATTTTTGGCTCTTCCTCTGTTCCAGTGATGCCAGCAAGACAGCCAGCAGCCCCCCTACCTCCCCTAGACCAGGGTCTGCCTCTGGCTCATCAACGGCTCCCGCCAGCAACGTGGTCCCGCCTCGACAGCAGAAACCGGCAGCCTCGGGGGCCACGCGCAAGAAGGCACCACAGAAGAAGAAGAAAGGAGGAAAAGGAGGCTGGTAGTCAGGGGGGAAGCAGTACGCAAGCGGAGGGGACGGAGTATACACTGATGTCTGTGTGGCTGAGACGTCGCTAAGAAATCATAAGCGTTTCACTTTTTTTATGTTGAGTTTCACCTATTTTTCGGTCTGGCCTTTCATTTTAACATGAAACCAAAAGTTCCCCTCTGATCCTCTGTCATTAATTTGTGTTTTGAAGTACAGAGGAGAGAATATTTAAAGGACAGATATGCTCAAATTCACTTTTTGTTGCTCTGCAAAAGAAGATTTCTTAAATAGTTTTTACTTCGTTTTGACTCGTGACCTTTTAAGACCACAGTTAAAAGAAGAAAACTGAAGATATTGCCATCGTTTTTTTTTAATGGAAGGTCCAGAGAATGGAAACATGCCTTTTCTCTAATGTTACATGGTGTTATTGGTTGTATGGTTTTATCATTATATGCCAAGTCTACATCTGTACAATTCTGTAATAAAATGCGATCATAGATTTTTGATTCAGGAAACTTCTGTTCAATAAAGTTTTAATTAAATCCTTGAAATCATGACCCTCTTGACATGAAAGCCATTTTGTGGGACCTTTTGTTTTCATTTAGATACAACCACAGATTAGGTCGAATGATAGTTTAGAAAACGTACTGCTTTTGCAAAGCAACTTGAAGATGAATTTTTGGATAACTTTCTTGTGTCTGCGTAGTAGGATGTCACACGACATTCATACATCCTAAACATCCCTTTACTTTCAATCAGCTGCAAAGATGCAATGCTAGATAATTTATTTTTCAGTCCCTGTTTTGGTTTAAATTCAAGCAAAAGGATTTTATTCTTGAATTAAGTTTCGTCAGCTGCATGTTTCAGGAAATGATAGACCAAACAGGTGTCCCATTTTGTTAAGTCTTAATAAAAAGTCTTTACAGCGACATGTGACCCCTGTGTTTCCTACAACATTTTAATCTGAATATGATGTGGAGAAAATTCCCGGACTCCCTTGAGAAATTGCATCTCTGTACCAGTCTGTCTGCTTCTGTGTCTAAAGTGTGTCTCAGCGTAACACATTCAGCAGCTGTTCAAACACCGTTTCAACTGGTTTCACTATTTACACACAATTCATGAAAGAAGACAACATTTTATTAATATCAAATGTAGTAAACGGGCCTATGGGCAACTGTGTTGTCACCTGTGAAATCCCCAGACTCGCTTAAGAAATCATTTTGTAAGTCGTTGAGTTAAGAGAAACTTAGCAACTTTGGGAAACACTGTTTTCAATAAAATCTTGTTAATTCAGTGATTGGTGAATTTGTCCACATCAGCAAAGAAAAGCAATACTTGCATTTAACAGACTCCCTTACAAATGCCTCAATTTTGAGAGTTGTTGAGTGAGGACGTACTTTATGAACGCTTATGCTTTCTTGTAAATTCGGCATTAAATGCAACACATTAATTCATTTTTTTCCTAGTAAAAATGGTCAGTTTGTCACTTGCAAGTGCATCTTACCTGTACACATAAAGCAGCTGTTTGAACACACTGTTACAGCTGATTACATTTAAGAAAGAAGACAACATTTCACAAATACAGTAAACAGCGAATGTTTACAACAAATTCTTAACTATTTGGCCCTTCATGCTAATTCAGCAAATGCATGAAAATATTTCTATTTTTGTGTAAAAAACATCGTGTCCGTTTGTTCCAGTGGTGCACAGAGAAATACAACTCCTGCAATTAAATGAACTCGTCTTAATTGCATGATTCAATATTTTCTTTTGACTTCTGCAGAGCTTGATCGGTTAATCGCTGCTTCCACCCTTTGTGGGCGTGGTTATTATCCAATCAGCCAATGACGAGCCTCACCTGCCTTGAACGCTTTCTTAGCTCCTTCAGACGACTGCCACTTTCACTGTTGTCTGAGCTGTTTATTTTGTGGAGGAGATGTCTCGTTTGGCGCCCGTTTACTCTGAATTCTTCTACAGCCCTCTGACGCAAGACGTGGAGGAACTACTGGCTCGTTTCCAGCAGACTGACTCAGTCAGGTATGAGCAGTTTTCAGCCCTTTGGAGGGAGATGGGCCTCTCGGATGTGTTTTTAGGAATCATCCGTTTGGCTGAAATGAAGAGATTCCTCAGAATAGCACTGGCCACAGCTGTAAAGTACTTCCTGCCTCCATACAGCTACCAGATCAGAGTGGGAGGCTTGTATCTGATGTTTGGTTTTTACCACACCCAACCTACTGCTCCACCTGTGAACATCAGACTCGCTCTGAGGGACTGGGATCAGGTTCAGAAGTTTCTCAACGACTCTTTGGATGCTGGACATCAGGATGTTGTTTACATATATCAGAAGCTTGTCGCAAACAAAGCCATACACTACACCGCCATGCCACATTTCCTCACCTTCCAGAAACAGAGGAAACCAAAGAAGGAGCCTGTGTGTGCAGAGTTTCTAATGAGGACCACAGCTGTCCAAGATCTCATGACCGCAGACACCCTGGAGGAAATGAGTAACATCCAGAGCTGCTACGAGAAGATGAAGGAGGCTACGCTGGAGGTCGGCTCCAAGGTCACCATGACACATCAAGACTTAACCACCAGCCTGGAGAAGTGCATGTCAGAGTTCATCACCTGGCAGCAGAATATTTTCTCACAGGAGAACAAAGACGGAAACTCCAGTGATGAAGATGATGAGGAGGACCGAGCTGAGAAAGAGTCCAGCAGCAGGGCCCAGCTCCTGGCCTCCATCAAGCAGAAGAGCTACGGAAGCTGCCAGGAGAAGTCCAAGTCCAGAAGGCACCGACAGGTCCAGGTGGTGGAGTCGTCCAGCTCGGGGCCGGAGCAGGTCCAGGAGGCAGCACCACAGAAGAAGAGGCCTCCCTCACTGCGGGCTCGGACCTGGGAGAGTCTGGGGAGGATAAAGGACGAGAGCACGCTCCAGTCCTGGCTCCTGAGCGCTCCTGAGCAGGGACCGAGGTCTGTAATAAAAAGGATGAACCAGGCCGCACCTTTCAAACCAGCATAGGAGGTGAGGAAGGAGGACCATCAGCACCACAGAGAAGTTCTGTCATTTGTTTTTGCTCTTCCAGGTTAAAGCAAGTTCATTTTGAAAATGATAATTATAATTTGAGAAACAGTTAAATTTGAGTTGGTTATTAATGTTCTTTTTAATTGTTGTAAATTGTAATAAATTAATTTCATAATTGTCTCAACTGTTTTCACTGCTGTACGCTAGTAAAAAAAAAATGCCACTCCAGAAATGAGTTAAACCATGAATACAAGGTTTGTGTTTTAAGTGCTTTTTCTTAAATTAGAGATTTTCTTATGTAAATTCATGGCGTGCAATTTCAGAATCCAGTTGAGTGAAACAGAAAATTGTGAAATCCTTCCAAAAAAAAACTACAAACCTGTCCAAAGCTCCACCTGTACAGCTCAAACATGTGCAATATATATATATAATTAGAATATACTGTAATATTAAGAGTAATGTGAAGTAGAGGTTTTGCAGATAGTTTTGGAGTCATGACATTGTTACACTTATTTTTAAGACATAATTAATAAATGCCTTTTTGTTTGAACAAATTCCTCTCAACGGTGTATCACTCACAAAATAAAGAAAAGAGAACACAAAAGGAGAAAAGGTTTAGAAATAATTAACATCTAGTTCCTCTTCCTTTGTGTGGTGTCAAAAAAAGTGAAGTCTATTTATCTATCTATACAATAAAGAATGGCATCTATTGACTCATTACTTAATATTACCAGAGGCACCACGAGTGAGTTTTAAGTCCAGAATTCGTCTCAAAAATCCCAACAGGGAGAATATTATAACTAGGGTGGGGGATATATACAATATATCTAATTATCATGATATGAGACACTGTATCGTCTGATATTTTGAATATCATTTTATCATGACATGGCATCAGTGTGATGCAATTTTCTGAACTTGCCTCTTCTACTTGTTATAAAACTCACCTTAATTTTAAACTTAATTAAGCCCCACTGTTATTCACTTACTGTAAGAATATTATTTTGGATTAAATATAAAATATAATAAAGTACATAGTAGGAACCATGGAGAAGCCAAGAGTTTATTTTCCCTGAATATCTTTAAATGTATTTATCATTTACAGTGGGAAAATCCTTAACACCAACACCTTTTCATTTATTTCCTGTAAAAGTATTTAGACAATAGACATATGTGTCTTTTGGAATTTAACTAAGAATATAGTTAATATTCTTTCTTATATAGTATTATGTAGTAAGTGAACTATTGTTATAATCATTATGTATTGCAATAATAAAAAAGCCAAGACTTAGATTAGATTATATTATATATAGATAGATATTTAAATTCATATTGGGTGTAAGGGCGCCATCATGCGGTGAGACTGTAACACTGCATCAACAGAGAACAGCCCGGAAATATCGTTTATAGAAGTTCCTCCTGAGCTTCCTGTCAGTAGTTAATCCACTTGTTGATGCGCAGAGGACGACGAAGAGGTTGGAAACTTGAATCCTTACCAAAAAGTCGAGCAATGGCGGAAACGGACGGATAAAACAAGCGGCAGTTAGAAAAACAGAACCCGACGGCTGAGCGCCATGTACGGTTTGAGAGAAGCCGGTGTCCTCGGTGCCTCCGTCGCTTTGGCGGGGGGAATCGCCTACCTTATCTGGAACTACGCGTCCTCCTCCGGGAAGAAGAAGCTTGAAATACCGTCGTCACAAGACGGTAGAAGTGCGACAGAGGACGGAGAGGGGAAGGAAGAGGAGAGAAGAGGGGCAGCCGAAGAAGCAGTCGTGGTCGCTGCTGCGCCGGTTGTAGCTGCTGAAGCTCCGAAGGCATCAGAGGTAAAACATTAAGTTTATCGGACACACCGTCTTGAAAACCGCGATGGAGTGTGTGCATCTAAAATAACCCTGGAAGAAGAAACGCATTTCTAACGTTTGACCAGATTGAAGCGCTTCAGCAGAACATGTTTTATGTTTTAAGTTTGTAATTAATTATAAACATCATCCAGAGTTTAAAGGGTATTCCTACAAGCGGCTGAATGCTCTTATTTGTATGGTTAAAAACGGCAACAAGTCGAAGCAAGTTCCCTGGAGGTTCCTGAGGGGCATGCTGGGAAATGCAGGAGCTCAGTGACTGAAACAGATGAGAGTCAAGCTAAAAATGCTGATTTATCACTTACTACAATACAGTACAGTATCGACCATTTTCATTTCTGATTACTCTGCACATAATTTTCTTGATGAATAATTAATTGTATGACGTATCAGGTGAATCAAAATAGTAAGAAGTGCCCATTAAAGCTCAATCAAGTGTCTTTGAATGTCAAATGTGAATTATCATGTTTGAAAAGGGTGTTTTTTTTTTTGTTTTCAAATCTTTATTTATCATCAATGATACGGTTGCAATACAAAAACAATGGACATAGGCCTCATGACAACATAAATAGTAGCAAGAGGTTACATTCAACAAGACACCGTGAAATAAATAATAAATAATACATTTATTATATCATGCTTGAGAAGATGGGACCATTTTTACTTTATCCTTGACTCAAAGGTCCAGTGTGTAGGATTTAGAGGCAGAAATGAATATGATCATAATTCTGTTTCCATCAGCGTAGAATCACCTGAAATTAAGAATCATTGCACTGTTGTTGTTTGAGCCTCTTATGACTACAGAGGTAGATATAAAAGGCCTGATCTTCCACAGTGTCATGTATCTACATTAGCCCAGCACGGACAAACCAACCACTGGCTGTAGTGACAGCCTCTTATATGTTTTGCTTTTTTAGCAGCCACTGCATGGGAGGTCTGCAACCACACCACTAGATTGCAACTAGATCTTACACACTGGACCTTTAAAGCAGTCAATTGTCAAAACTGCTGCCACTATAAGAATGTACTAGTCATTTTGATCATTTTGTCTAGGGTTGCACCAATACCTTTTTTTTTTTCAAACTAAGTACAAGTACGAGTATTTTCATTTGTGTACTTGCCGATACCGAGTACTGATACTGATATTTCTACCACAAAAATAACTATTAGGTTACAGATGCACTGAATTGGAAGTCAGGTGTATTTTCTTCCCTGCTTGTTGCAACAAATAAGTAATAAGTTAAATAAAAATAAAAATAAAAATAATCATAATTTTCTGTGTCAACAATTAGTCTCCACATTGGCACTGTCTTCATATTTGACAAAATGAAACCTGACAAAATATCAATGAAATTTGACAAATTAAACAATGAAACGTATTACACAGTTAACACAGTCAACTTAATATCTGAATGAATCTGTTGCACAGTCTCCACATTTGAATCAGTGTGATGCATATTGAAGTAGCCTAGTAGTTTCAATGTCTGCATGTAATCAAGAACTGACTGTCAAATCAAATAAGGAAAGAAAATTTTTTTTTTACTAACATTTATTCATACAGATATATAATATGGTAGATATATCTATTATTTTCTTCTCTCTTTAAGGTAAAGAAGGGCTGCATTTAAAAATAAAATAGTGAAAATAAATAAAATAGCTTTTTAAAAATTGTGCATATGAAATAAAGCACTTAAATTTAGAAAAATAACATTTCTGTTTCTCCTCAAGTAAGGTTTCAGCTACTGCACTCATGCTCTCCTGGACAACCCCTCCATCAGAAAATGGCTTTTTGTTTTCAAGCGACTCTGGGGGAACATTCATTAGCTCTTAGAGAGGCCACGTGGAGGTATTTATCTCCGTCTTCAGCTCACTCTTCTCTCCCTGCATCACTCAAACGTCTTTCCGTCTCTCACTAGCTTCTCACCTCTTTCATCTGTCTGTATTCAGAGTCGCAATGTTTATCGCCTGGAATGCACAGATTTGATTGGCTAAGTAGCATCACGTTGGATGGCTTAACTCTCATGCAGTTGGTCAGTTGATTTCCTGATCCGCTAGAGTCTAAATTCAAAATTTAAAATACTTCTACTTTTATTTTTAAATACTTTTTACAACTGTTTATTGACTATCGGTCCAGGTCTGTATAGGACCACGGTCCACCTGTCCGAAATGACGAGCGGCCCTCTGATCGCAGTCTTTAGTTTCATGCGTGTACGGCCGAATGCAATAACGTGTTATCAGTGAATTTTTGCGAGTACAAGTATCGAGCACAATATCGGCCCGATGCCAGTATCGGTGCATCCCTAATATAGATGTGTTGTTATGATAAATTACTGCTGAGTTAATGTACAATATTGATTGATCCCTCAATCAGCTGCTGAATCTGATCTGATCTGGTCTCGTCTCAAAGTAATTCTTGAAGACCTCTTTCCATTTTGTCTCCTTGTTTGTTTACCTCTAGCCTCAGTTTACTTCCACGTCTGCACCATGAAACTTGGCTACTGTCTGATTGGTAACCTGATTGATGGCCTGTAAACGAATGTAGCAGAGAAGTAGTATAAAGTAGCAGGTAAAGGAAATACTCAAGTAAAGTAACTCAGAATTGTGCCTAAGAGCAGTCCTTAGGTTTATTTCATCACAGGTTGTTCAAAATTTTACCCCAAATTAATATCTGTCGTAAATATCAGCTTTCAGCCCCCTCTAATAATCGTTATGTGCTCTGACAGAGCCTCACCAGTAGACCCCTAGTAGATATAACCGATTAGCATGAGTAAACTCATGATGTTGTTGTGCAGCTTTGTGGAAACGCTCCCAACTTTAACTGCAATCACGAGCAATGATCTAAATAGTTGATCTCTTTTTTTAGTTGTGAAATGGTCTGAAGATGATTTACTCTAAGGGGCAGCTGAATTTGCAAGATCACATGACCCAAAGACATTTACTGTCATAAATGACCAAGAGAAGCAGCAAATCCTCACTTTCAAGAAGCTGGAACCAGCAAACGTTTGACATTTTTACTTGAAAAATTAATGAAGGGGTGATTAAAATAGCCTTCAACTAATTTTCTTTCAGTAATCTCAATTAGAAAATTGGCTAAATGTTGCATTGTTCACTTTGTAAAGTGGCCAGTGCATTCATATATTCATCTGCCAAAATATTTCAACACACAAGAAGTTTTTCAGAACAGAAAAGAGGCCAGTTGGTTTCCTTTCAACATGACTGGTGAACTCCACGTAGTTAATGCTCCAGCCAAAATACAGCACCATTTGGCCAGCCACTGGTGGTCCCCAGGATGATTATCTGGGATAGAGAAGAGCTGCTTTGCATCTTGACAACATGCAGCCAAGATTACACTGTTACACTAAAGCCAGGCTCACTGCTGTGATTTAAAATAAGAAAGGAAGTACAGACACATTCAGTCTTCTGACAGCGTTTTATTTTTGATCTGCTCCTCACAATCATCTGTCAAAAGGTCGACGATGTGGCCGACTCAGGTTCACTTTTTTTCAAGGTGCTTTTCAGGTTCTGCTGTCAGACATCTGCTATACCAAGAAAAATACTTAACTGAATTCTCCAGAGCCCAAAGTAACCCAATTTACTTCATTTACTCTCATAAATAACCTCAAAAGCAGCACTTACATTTAACCCTATGAAAACTTACCTCCCATGGGCTTCCCCTAGGCAGGCATGTCCAGACTATTCCACAAAGGGCCGTGTGGCTGTAAGTTTTCTTTTCAACTCAGCAGCAGCAGCACACCAGACCTGACTCATTTAATCAACTGATCTCAGTCTTCAGAAAGTTGATTGGTCAAACTGTGTGCTCTGGACTGGTTGGAAAGAAAACCTGCAGCCACACGGCCCTTTGTGGAATATTTTGGACATGCCTGCCCTAGAGTCTGAGATTGTTGTTTACTTGAACCTGTTTAAAATGATCTAAAATGAAAACTATAACAGCTAGAGCATTCATTCTTTTTTGCAGCAGACTTTAGTCTCCTTTCTAATCATGCTGTATGTACACAATGACGTCATTAGGCTACCTGATATATGTTGCAAAACTTGGTGATAATGTACGGTGGCGCCAGATTTGAGGGATTTGAAGCAATTTAAGATACTCCTAGAAATGACATCACAATAGAGCTCAACAGTGACCGCCCACTTTTTTAACAGCTCCGGTTTCGGAAGTGAATTTGCCATTCATTCACACCATTGACGTTTCATAAAATCCTTATATAAAGAGTTTTAAGCCTGGAACCAAGCCAATGAACTACGAGATGAATCGTGACCATAAAACATTTTAATTCGGCGCAAAAAAAATGCGTACATAATTATCTTGGTAAAGTAAAGGAACTACTCATCCCATAAACCATTGCGAATATAACAGCGACGTCTCTGATTGGTGGAGCTCGCTGTTACCATGGAAATGTGTACTGAACCCGCAAATTTCATGTTCGGGTGAACCCTTTTGAAACTTTTCTCCTCCTCTCTACAAAAACACAGTGGATCAGAGACGTCGCTGTTACCCTATAGGATTGTGGGTAGTGTAGTACTTTTCCATGACATCGCGAATAACACGTTTTTCTTAAAACAAGGTTGATATCATACAGACTTGTGGTTTCTACAGGGTCAGATACCATCGTTTCACTATCTCATAACTCTTGGTAAGTCTACTTTCGATGGTTACGACATTATGGCCAATAACCAAAACCAGAATATGAATGGCACGAATACTGCTTTGTAATGGACTATATTAAAACTACAGTGTTATATGACTAATTTTGTGATAATAAAGATTCTACAGGTTTACACAGCCTTCTTATCCCTCGTGTATTTTGTGAAAAAAGGTAGTTCAAACTTCTTTCAATCAGTTGACAGTTGAGAAAAACAATGTTCCCTTTCTCTGCTCACATATACTTTCTTTGAATAGAATAATTGCCAACCTTTGTGGCTGCTCTGTTTGTTTTCCTCTCGTTTTCCTTCACTTTGAGAGCTGCAGTCAGTAGTGCTCATTAATGTCTGTAATGACTTGCTGGTGCTGTTTGGTGTATTGCATTGGTGCTCGGTTTACCTTGGCGTAATAATGAAGCAAAGCAATGTTATTCAGATTTCTTGGAGCTGATGATTGTTGTGTCATTTTTTCTCCTTCTCTGGACAAAGGGCGTTTCAGTTCAGGGGAGTTTATCAGTGTTAACAGCTAGGTGTGGTTCTGTTACACAACAGAGCTGTGCACCTTATGATCAACACCTTTTGAGAACTTAGTATCAGGCCAGCATGTGTAGAAAAAGCTCCTCAATCTTCTGTATTCATATGATAAAGTGTCTTCTTGGATCTTTCTATCATAATGTAACACAGTGTTGTCTATGTCAGGTTTGTAGGAGCTGTAAACACACGGCATCCCTTCGGATATGATGCATTTTATGTTTCCAATGAAAACACTTCTTTGGATTAAACCGAAGAGGAGTCATGTGCAGTTTTGCAAACTGTATATAATCCAAGGTAGAAAATTGTTTTAACTACAGCTAGATTGACAGTTATATCCCTCAAGGTAACTGCAGAAGCCAGACAGCTCAAAACAAAAGGTTACTTCAGCAAGCATTTTGTGACAATTACAAGTAGAACAAACCTTTGGAATACTTGCCTCTTAAGCTGCTATATGCTCTACAATGTTCACCAGCAAGTTGCTAACTCTGTTTGCGGTTTGATGTTGGGTTGGGAGTGTACTGTGAATTTATTTTTTTTGGGCTGAAAATAGCTGACTGATGAGAGCAATGATGCTGAACCAAAATTGTGAATTCGCAAGCCAACCAACGAAAACCATAGGCTGAAGGGGGCTAAAAAATAACTCTGTAGAGCTGAGAGCTGTAGCTGCAAGATTGGGTGGTTCACACTTGACCCTTTGTTCATATAAAAACGTTGATTAATGGAGGTTTAACAAAATTACATTAAAGCCCTGCACACAGTGGAGGTTATAGGTCTAGCACAAAAATCACTACAATAAACGTTGTTGAAGCAGTTGTACTGGATATTTTTATATCAATTTATACTTTTATATTTCGACATGCAGCCAGGGGAGCTGGGGAATCACCCCAGTAGGCAACTGTTAGCAGATAAAAAGCTCTAAAAATCCACTCTACATTAATAAATAGCCAAAAGACACAGTTGCTGACTAGCTGGTGAACAAAGAAGAGCAGGAGTTCATAGAGACCAAACACAGAGCTTAAAGAAAATTAACGCAAACAAAACTCCAATTAAATTATAATGTTGATCTGTCACTGCTGGATGTTCAAATGAGCTGATGGCTATTGAGAAAGTAAACGACAGCAAAACTTTGTAGAGTCTGACATTAAACTAACAAGTGAGACAAGTGCACACAATGTTGGGGATTGGACTCAGTAAGATTTATAAAGCACATAGAAACAAATGTGTGTAAACAGAAAATACAGAGCGAACAGGTTAGGCTAGCAACTTCTAAACTGGCTATATAGGAACCAAATTTAAAGAATGCAATTTTAATTTGATTTTCATATAGTTTTAGTGTGCTTCTTTATTTTGGGTTGCAGTGGCATACCCCTTCACGTTGTAATCACGAAGTTTAACATGCACACATGCACTTTGCCTTCTTATTCATCCATCAGCTGGTCTGATGACATCATCATCAAACCTTGACATTTATCCTGCTAAAGGAACGTAACTTTGAAAACTCTGACCGTGTTGTGCACCATTCTTGGCGATAGAAGTATGACCAAACAAATCTCAGAAGGAATCCATAACGAGCTAAATACTGACACATGCTAGATAGTCAGACGAGGCTTACACTTCACATCGTCGGTGACTTCTGTGCCGATAACGGTAATTCTAGCAGTGGCATAGAGTGGGGACGTGTGTACAGGGGAGGAAGTGGAAACAAACTTGCAATTTCAAAATAAAATTCCCAAATAAAAGACTATAAATGTCTCTAAAGATGAGGAATTCACAACATATTTAATGGGTTGATAAAATGATGTGTATCTTTTCTTTATTTTGGTGTCCATGGAGCCAAAAAAAAATATTTCTGCAGGGTTAATCAAAATGAATACTTCAGAATTAATTAGTTAAGTGAAGTTTAGTCATTTGGGTAAGCTGACATAAGATAATAATCAGGACTTTAATTTACTTCAGCAGAAGGGCATAGTGAGAAGCAGATGGGATGCAGCATGTTGGAGCAGAATCCTTCAGAGCCCTTGTTCCTCATTTGAAGCTTATCTCTTCTGTCTTCCTGCCGTTGGGGTGTCCAGTTTGTCCTGAGCCTCTGGGTTGTTGAGACTGTTCACTCTTTGATATCTTCTCCTTATGTTAAGGCTGCGTTTGTATCTCTGTCTGTCTGCACAGTAGGAACACTCTGTGCTCTATAATAGTGCCTCTGTTTAATAACTCTGAGGAGCTCGATAACAAGCCCATTCGATGAGGCTAATAGCATGTGTCAATTAATGGACACATTTATCCAGAGCTCCTTAGTGTGTGTGTGTGTGTGTGTGTGTGTGTGTGCGCGCGTCTGTGTGTGTGTGTGCGCGCGTCTGTGTGTGTGTGTGCGCGCGTCTGTGTGTGTGTGTGCGCGCGTCTGTGTGTGTTCTGGCGGCTCCGACGGGAGTCCCTAAACCTTTTTCATGAGTGCTGTCTTTTAGTAACAGAAAGAAACCACTAATTCAGATAGCGTTACTACTGAAATCTCCCCATTTCCTATGTAGAGCTACACGTGGAGCTGAACATCTGTTTAAATGGGTTTCCTAGTACTTTAAGCAAAACAAAAACATATTTAAACACAGAGATACTGACTTTTTTAAAAACAGGTTGTTTGACAATCTAATCTCCAGCTGTGTTAAACTTTTAAAGTCCTGCAACTAAGTAAACCTCAGCTCCATATTCTTCAGCGACCGTTTTGCCCATTCCCTCCCCTGTGATCAATAACAGGAAGATTCTGGCCTTCATAGATTGCTACTCGAGCAAACAGATTTGGCACACTTCATCGTTGTGACCTCAGTTGCCTAATGTGAACACATATGTTGTGTTGATGATTAAGAGTCTGAGTCAGGAAATTTTTGTGAGCTTTTCATAAATTCTGAAAATAACATATGGCGTCTGAGCATTTAAAACTGAATGACCTTGTAAAAGTGGTGTGAAATGGGCCAATTGGTTAGAACACAAGTTACCAAAATTCCTGTTCAGTAACTACGGAATTACCAAAGTAAACCTATTTGTTATTTAATGTGCCTTATAGCTTTTCCAGTTCTTGAAGTTGATAGAGTTCTAGTGGTTGCAAAATCTTCACAAAGGCCACCACATAAAGAAGAGTGACACCCACCTTCAACACGTAGCTGTAGTCTACGTGAATATTTGTCAGATGTGGTGTATAAAAACTACATTTGCAGATTGTGGGTGTATGTAAACCAGTTTTACCAACGATTTAACCATTAACCGATGTCTGAATGTTCAAAAATGGTATCGATATCGATATATTCATTTTGGTGTATATCAGACAACATATTCACAGATACCGATATACCTTTTATAGACCAACATCATCAGTGGGCTGATATATTGCTGCAACTAAAAATCCCTGTTTTCTTGATTTAAAATTTTGTAGATAGATAAATTTGTAGATAGTTTTTTTTGGAGGCGTTAACTCTTATAAAGGTTGCTCAATGCTACAATGCTCAACTTCCGTGTTGTAGAGCAGGGACACTAGAGACTTCTGCTAACCAAGCCAGCTACCTTCCGTCTTAGCACCCAGCTACCTTGAATGGGGATAAAATGATTTCCCCTTATGGCTCTAGACTTTCAAAATTTTGTTGGCTCAATAAATAATTGCCTCAATGTGTCATGTTAGGCTCAAAAAATTTATTTCCTCTCTCTTTAGAGTAAAAAGTATTTTTGGGCCCTTGTGCATCACGTGATGTTGTAAACAACACGTTTTGGCCACTAAGAAAAGGAACTTCGAAGCCTGGTGCTTTTTCCTGGGGTTTCGCTGTAACCAGAGAACATTTGTCAGTTTAAGTAGAAAAATTAGAAAAGATTTATGTATTCATTTTATGTAAAGTCAGTCAGACTTTAATTAAATAGTTACTGATTCTGCTACGTAGACAAATAATCCTAGATTTTCTCCCAGGAGCTGTAGTCGGCATCCCAATTGTTGCATATATGCTCTGATTTGGGATTGTTCTGCTTAGGGATGTCAACAGTAAACGGAGATTATTTCAACCCATTTACACATGTTGGTCCACAGATGAATTTGCATACACAACCACACACCTCAAAACCTTAAAATCAAATATGATGTGGGGACATTTCCTCCAGAAGAGGAGGATGTTTTGCTTCCCCTCAGTTTGCTAGTATTACGAGCACTATACTGTACCACATTAAGAACAAGCACATGGCTGCCAGCCTAGGGGAGAGTTGTGATGCCAGTCTGAGGCCAAATGATTGAGACTGATATGCTGTGGTTGAGGCCGGATTCAGGATTCAGGATTCAGGATTCAAAGAGCAAGTTTGATCGAGCCGGAGTCCATTATGCAATTTGAAAACATTGAAAAACACTCTGAGGATGCAGTCCAGTGTGCTCCTCATGCTCCATCCAGCACATGTCTTGGTTAGGAACTGATTTACGGGTGTTGGGCTATCGAAACTGACTGAAACTGAAAATGATTGTTTTTCCCTCTGCTCTTTGACTGGTGATAGAAAACATTTTGTATGGATGACGTGTTCCAGCAACTTTTTCTGTTTTATCATCCATATTTTTGTCACATTAACTTTTTTGCTGTTGCTGGTGGGTTACCTTGATGAGTGCGTGAGCAGGTGAAGTAAACTTTACAGAGTACAATTTTTGTCTGCTGGGTTTATTTTTCTTCTTGTCAGTGTAATCCAATGTCTGAACATTTTGCTTCTCTTGCCTCTGGGAGAAACTTGCTGACATGAAGAAGAACTCAATGTGCCATCTCTTCTTCCTCACTGCTCACTCTGATACACTCATAGCTTGAAGTAAAGGAGAGAATATATCTTCCTCTTGCCACCAGCTCAGTATCACACAGTGCATGAAGAATTTTGAGAATTGTTTGTGTTGCTGCTGTTTAATCCTCCTCCTCAAATAGTCAGATGTGTCATTTCACGACTGCCACTTAAGATGATGCAAAGACCACAAGTTGCACTTCTTCCTGTGTTTGTGTGTGACCTGCAAGGCGTTTTACACATTAGCTTCACTAACTTCACTCCTGGCCTTCACAACCCTAAACTCAAAGCTCAATTATTTAAATGTTGCTGCCTATTGGCAGCTCGCACAGCCTCCTGGCCGGCTGCGGTCTGCTTCTCTTTGGATCCCGTCTATTCTCTGCCTGATTTCCCCAGCCACCAAATCCTGGCTGGAGGATTCAGGGCCATCAAACAGAATTAAGAGGAGACAATAACGGTGTGTGTGACGGTGGACTGTGTGAATACTTAGAGGAGAATATCAAAAGTTCTGTGTAGTTTTTGTGCTTTTTTGTCTGTGTGTGTGGCCTTGGACTGTGTGTTTGTGTGTGCGTGCGTGCATGTGTGCATGTGTGTGTATGTGTGTTGAAGTTGAGCCAAAGCTGCCACAACAAGAAGAGGCCTCTTCTCCTGGCTCCGTCCACTGATGCAGGCCTTCAGTGTCCGTCGCTCCAGCTGGCAGCCAATTTATACCGAGGCCAAACACTCCAATGCCCACAGGCAGGCCGACAGGGGCTCTTTGTGATGCCAGAGTGTGTGTGTGAGTGTCCTTGTGTCTGTCTCTGTGTGTACTTATCCGCTACAGAGACAGTTGTTCAGCTCATGATTGACTGCAAATGTTATTAATCTTCAGACTTAGCTGCACCCCGAGGACTTCTATCTGTGTTTTTGCATCGGTCAAGGCATGAATTGCATCATAGTAATGGCTCAAAGATAATGAATGCACTGGAAGCTGTGTGGCTCCTGTGTGGCAGCTGTAGACTCTGATATCACAATGTCAGTGTGTAAACAACAGTACAGTAGAAGTGGAGCAGAAGTTGTAACTTCTGCCTTGAGGGTACTGTCAAGGATAGAGAGGAAAGTTCATGTGGTCAAAACTGCAGGGCTGGACTTTTTGTTAATTTCTTTGAGCTTCAAAGCTTCAGTGATCATTGTCCATGAATATTTTATGCTTCGAGTAGAGTCATAGCACATAGTTTCAGTGAAAACAAACATGAAAGATGTCATTTATGTGTCTGATTTATAGAAGCTGTCATTTTTGTATTTTGAAATCCCGTTGGCAGGGCTCCAGAGTGCACCTGGAGTGCAACTAAACATTTAGGTCACACCCATGTACCTGAAATTCAGCAGATCAGTTTGATAAGAAAATTTACAAAAATATTTTTGTTATTGCAATTTCCTGTTGCATGTGCTGTGATTAATGCTGCTATTCCACCAAATTTTAGCGGGTCTACACTGTTTTTTTTTTTTTTAAATGGTCTTGCATTTTTATATGACCCCATTCCCACTTCCGTAGAACCTCCCTACACATTAGCACAACTGGGCCTTGCACTGTATTTCGCCGCTCACAGCTCACCTGTTTGGGTCAGAATGTGCATTTGCGCTAATGCGTGGGGATACGGAGGTTCTACGGTTGAGAAAATGTAGTGCTAAAAGAAAGGACGGTCTGACAGCGATGTAAAGCGGTGTGAATTTTCTCTACACAACGTACACTTGAACTGATATAGATTTTTTTTAGGTGGGCCTTGTTTTAGGTGGTTAAAATTCGCTTTGCATCTGGACTCCAGTTAGGGAGGGTAATTACGGTAGGAACAGACCGACTATAGATATGTACTTTATATGACCCCAGTTCAAAGAACCCGAACTATCACTTTAACACGCTTCTTCTGCAGAGTCATTTGAGCTCGGAATTAATGCAGATTGTACCTTTGCCCACTGAAGACCAGATGTAAGTGTCAATTTTTTGTTCAGTGAAAAAGGAATTTTGCAATCACCATGAAGTAGGGATAACCACAGTCTTCTTGAGCTTGAACTCGTAAGAGTTCTAAAATACGAATACATGCTCTCAGTTTTTGCTCTCAGTGAACTTGCACCCTATTGGTAGAAATGTGTTTTCTGTTTCTGATCTCAAGGATTCTGGATATCTCTTCGATGGTGCAGTTTGTTGCTTCAGGGCGCCTTGTGTTTGAGCCATTGTTTACATCAATCAGTGCACAGGATTCAGTTTGGCCAGTGCTGAAATGCTGCCAACTAAGAGGTCTAGATAATGTGTGCTGTCTGTGGATTATCTAAACTCTGATGTTTACACGTTGCTTAAGGGGCTCATGTACTTGTAAATGAATGGCTTTTTAAAATGAGAGGTCAAATTTGCTCTGACAGCCTATGATTGTGTCATAGCTGAAAGATAGACAGCTTTCCCTGCACCCTGTAAAATTGTGTTTGGCAGATTTAACTAAGAAATCACCATGGTGAAATGTCACTTGATATGCACAGATGGCACTCCTCTTAAAATGGGGAAACAACTTCTCACCCTGAAACATTTAGACCACAGAAGTCCTCCTCCTTCACCTGAGCTGCTATTTCTGCCTTTCGAAGAGGCAGCTAGACTTTCAGATCATTATATAACAGGCCCAAACATGAAATCAACCCTCTAAATGTTAACATTTAAGGCATTTAGCTGATGCTCTTATTTAAAGTGACTAGTGCAACATTTTCCATTGAGCAGCATTACAGGAAGCCATTATAAAGGAGTGGAACTTTGTCAGTAGCCCCATTCACACTGCCCTTTGAGTGCGGGGATCCTGCACCAATCCTCCTCATCCTCTGTGTGAAAGTTTCAGATGTGGCGAGGGGTGAAATTTTGTTGCGCCTCTGGAGTATCAGTAGTTGTAGTATCAGAGGCTCAGCATTGGCGAACCGTACCTATGTGAATGGATAAGCCAGCAGCCAACAGATCCTTTACTCAACAAAATAAAGAGAACTGTCCCACAAAGTAATGTTCCATAACCAAACAACAGTAACGTAGTAACTGGTAGTGTCTTTGGCAACTTATATGAGGAAAAAAAATACTGCAGTTATACTTTGAGAAGTGTCTGTCATCCTGTCTGTCCTAACGACTCTTCTGCCCACAAAACAGCGCCTGTTTCTGGCAAAAAAACTTTTAACTTACAAAGTCTCCTTCCACTATTGTGTTGTTGTAATCTCTGTCTCTGTGACACACTGGTGCAGCTTTACACTGGAGCTGCTTGGTTCTGTGTGAACGAACAACGGCGGAGAAATGGCGAACCTCCGCTGTGGAGATAATGCAGTGTGTCTGTGAAAAGGGTTAGTGTCTTTCTATGACCTCAGAATAATCATGTAAAGAGATAACTAGAAATGCATTCAGTTCAAAAATAAATTTTGATGTGAATGAGGTCAGATCAAGGTAAATGTAGTGAATCACTTTAGTGTTTGACAGCCTGTTGTGACTGTTTGTTGGGAACCTCTGGTAGTTGTATAAAGAGAGAAACATTTGTTTGATCTGTGTGATCTGATTTCTTTATACTGTTATTTCTCCTTTTATTATGAGTCAAAGCATCTAGAGGGGAACAGTCTCATTTACTGACTTTCTTGGAGATTCCTGAACCTAGAGGTGGGCAATCTGATGATTTCAGATCAAGATTGATCTCCAAGGTATCCACGGTAGAGCTGGGCGTTATGACCAAAAATATATATCACAGTATTTTTCAAAAATTCCTACGGTATTTTTTTTCCCATGCATAATCAGGTGTTCACAGCATTTCCTACTGGTTGAGAGAGGAATTAATAGCCCCTTTTAGATCGAAAAGGTGGCACATTTGCAGCAAGGTAAAGGCGGCACTCTGTCTATCTTTAAGGGAGGTGTAATTTTCCTCTCAACCAGTTTCTCATTCCTTCTTTCCCAAAAAGCGCCACTGGGGTCGGCGTAAACATGTGACGTGACGTGAAGCACGAAGTTGGGTGTGAACAGTGACGTACAACATATGCATCGGAAGAAATGTGCCGACACTTGATAGATTTATTTAATTATAGACCCGTGGCCCATATTCTCGCCTCCTCAGTCAAACACACGGCAATGTTAAACCCCCGCTATTAAAGGAAGTGTGCAGCTGACTCAAGCAACAGACAGCTAACAGGAAGCAGGTCGAATTTGTCTTCAAAATTAGAGCTTTACATTGCACCTCATTGGAGTTTAAAACTGGGTTCTTTGCGGGGGGCTTTTAATTTGAAAGTAGCAAGCGTTGGTAGCTTGCCGCTACAGCAAGCTAGCTGTCAGCTACAGAGACTGAGGAGAGGCTAGCATCTCCTGGATCTCAGCAGGTTTCCAGTAGCTCATCTTGACGTCCGCGGATGAAATCATGATCTGCAATGTCTATCCTATCCATCTTCACCGTAAACTAACACCAGAGCACTACTGTTTACCCTCGTAGTCGCGCCATGCCTGTTTAGCAGCGCAACATTGAAAAGGGTCTGGTCTGAAACAGTGTTGTGTGGCGCAGCGTAGCGTTCCGAACGTTGTGTAATCAAATACACCGGTATGGCGGTATATTAAAAATTCATATCATAATGAAAATATACACCGGTGTTCGGTGTGAACCGGTATACCGCCCAGCACTAATCCACAGTCTTCTTTTCAGGTAAATGGCGGAGGTTGCCGTATTCAATGTCCTCTTACCTCTGTCTCCAGACTCTATACAATCTAACTGATGAGCAGATCCCTGCGACGTGAACATGAACCAGTAGGCAACTATACGCTTCATAACTTCATATCCTTGTGTGACATACTGTAAAGAATTCAGCATTCATTATAGCTAGCGGAATGGTGACTGAAGCGCTAGTGCCAAAAAGGAAGGATCTTTAATGCAATATTGAGATTAATACAGAAATTCATGCGGTATTTAAAGTCTGGCTGTAATCTACAGGGCATTTCAATATTGGGTAAACATTTTTTTAGACTCTAGATCATGATTGCGATTAAATAGTTTTATGATATTTTTTTTTTCCAGTATCGGACAAAGCTGTGACCTCTCCAGCTGCGGCTTGTCAAATACCAAAGCATCAAGCAAACATGCCCCCCCCTTTTTATTTATGCTGCACAGAATTGACATCAAGTAACATCAGGTGTCATTAACACTGAACAGGACCCACTAGGAAATAAGGTGACTGTGATGGATATTTGTTGCTGTTGTTGCTGGCCGCAGAACCTGATTGATAAAACCAGAGCGACGGGTTTCTGAAAGCGTTGATGGAGTGAATGAATTATGTGTGTGTATGTGTGTCAGTGGGTTTTGTGGGAACAGACACTTGCTGTTTGACAGGTTTCAGTAGGAGGATGCGTGATGATGAACCCACAGTCTCAGTGTGAATCACTACAGTATGACAAAGAGGCCTCTCTTACCTTTTGTTTTTCATCTGAGCTTACTGCTAAATGTCAGAGCTCTTCATAGTAACATGTATGATTTCTTTACTGAGATACATGTTCAAACTGTTCTCCTTCTGTTTCATGTTTTATGTTATGTTGGATGTTTGGATGTGATTATAGTTCCAACAAATAGCAAATTGATTGGTTGATCGACAAAAGACTATTACAATCAACAAGAAAAATGCAAATATTGTCTGGTTGTCAGGTTGCAGCTTCTCAAATGGGAATATTTGCTGGTTTTCTCTGTCTTCTGCTGATTGTCGATCAAAGCTGCAATATTTAGATGAAAATGAATAACAGATTGTTTCAGTCATTTTCTTCTTCTTTTTTTTGTTGTT
The DNA here is from genome assembly GCA_900302685.1 of Spondyliosoma cantharus. NCBI lineage: Eukaryota > Metazoa > Chordata > Actinopteri > Spariformes > Sparidae > Spondyliosoma > Spondyliosoma cantharus. The sequence goes on from OMLP01030165.1 coordinate 44,629, forward strand.
CTTCTGCTGCTTCTTCTTCTTCTTCTTCTCCTCCTCCTTTCTCCTTCTTCTGGTCCTCCTCTTTCTTTTTCCCTATCAAATGATTCATCACAGTAATTGTGAAAATAATCAGCAGATTCATGATTCATTGATAATTAGATTATTTGTTGTTGTAAATTTGATATTTGTAAATTCGATAAAGCGAGACATTTTTAAGAGGTCACGTTGGACCTCACTTTGCAAATGATAAAGCGATTGGTCTTGAATTGTTAGTTGTAGCTCTGTTTATGTAAATTATTGATTCATAGAAACATTTATTGATTGATTTCATTCTCTCTCAGTCTCTGTTAAATTTGTTTTCAGTTGTTCTACATGTCTTGGGTTGATACAGTCAGATGTAGTTGACTACCCTATACTTGTGCCAGTATTGTGCAATACCTTGTTAGCTGTGTGGTGAAATGCCTTTGCTGCTGCCTTCAGGATGAATATCTGCTTCAGTTTATGTGCAGTCATTTAACAGAGGCAGAAAGCAGCAGTGGGAAAGAGCAGTAAACACAGTAATGAGGGTTAATTTCACATCTGTCTCCAGGAGTGTCTTTAAACTTTACTATCAGCCGACAATGTTTACAGACATGAACATGATCTGGAGACCAGGAGCCGGTGTTTTGTATGACCCTTGACAATAAGTACGTGTAAATATAGTGCAAGTAAACTTCTAGTACCTGTGCGATCGCACAATTTAAGGATCCGATTCCCCAGCAGATATAAGAGACAACAGAAGACATTGCCTTTGCCTCCCTGACAAAATGAATTAACAAATATTTGTGGTTGTTTTCTCTGCAAGCTACAAGACAGACCTTCTACTGTATTCTGCCGTCCTTGTATATTATGGCATGCAGGACATGACGAGTATGACATTCAGTGAAGGGCCTTGGCCTGACACTGCAGTTTAATGTTTTGCATCCTAATCACTTCACTACTAGGACTTCTGTAATATCCGTTAGCAGAGAGAACAGGATTTATACTATGAGGGTAAAAGCAAGTCGTCTATCGAAGTGGATTTTAATGTATGTGCTCAGCTGGTATCCTCAGACGACCCTGAATGCAGCAGCCTCAGTTTAGAGCAGACCAGAAGTGAACTCTGAGGTGGCTTGTTATCCTCTTTTTTTGTATCTGATATTGCCTCCAGTGTTCTCCCTCCAGTCAGCTGTGGTTCAACAACACTTCCACCCGTGCTGCTGCTTCAGAGGACAGAAACTGAACAAATATCCTTTCAAAAGCAAAGATCTTTGTCCCGATAACAAAAAGGCTTTTGTGGATTGATAATGGAAGCGGATGTTACACCTGAGCTAAGGGTGAAATCTTTGTGAAATCTGGTGAAATCCTAAAGTCGATTGTCATGTCTTTTACTTTGTTTATTTAGAGTTGTTTTTGAGTTCCAGAGCCAACAGACAGAATCCACCAAAAGGCCAAAAGTATACGACGGTCCCTCTCCTTTTTTAGTTTTATGGGACATGTTTATGCTGCAACATGCTAGAGCTGCAACAGTTAGTCTATTAATCGATTAGACCAGTGGTTCCCAAACGTTTCCCTGCAGGGCCCCCCTTCTGTAGAAAGTAGTCTTTTTGAGACCTGTGTTCTCTCTTCATTACCCACCGTTGTACAGGTGAAGGCGTTGGCAAGATGTACCTCACCTTATTTTCTCGTCTTTGGTTTTGGTTGTTGCCCTGTTTGGTGTAGTTTCATCATCTACTTTACATTTACCTGGGAGTCCTTACACCAACTTGTACATGCTTTTCTAATGGACCACCAGTGGATTCATTGATCAACAGAAAAGGAGTTGCCAACTGCTTTGGGGATTTATTATTTCTATGATTTTGAAGCAAAAATGCGAAATATTCCCTATCGCAGCTTCTCAAAATGAGGATTTAATGCTTTCTCTTGTAGTATGCGATAGTAGAAGTGCAATAATTAGTTGATTAATCAATTAGTCCATCAAAACAAAATTAATTGCCAATTGTTGTTGTCGAATGTTTGTGTGTTCCAGCTTCTCAAATGTGGGGATTTGCTGCTTTTAATTGTCATTTCTGACAGTAAATGAAGAGTCTTTGGGTCAATTTTTAGACTACAATATCGCTCATGCTGTTTGCTCTGTGTATGCTACTGTAAGCCTTCTGCTCACGAGTTTTAGATGACAAAACAGTGTTGGATTAAACATTGGTGTGTCCGTTTAGCCGTCTGCATGTGCAACCAGCTGTCATATGTAATTAAGGGGAACGCTATGTGAGGCCTGCACCTTGCGCTGTAAAGTTGAACAGATTTCAACTTCTATAAACTGCTAGAAAATTGTGGCGCGCAGCAGAGGAGGAGTCCCTGTGTGATCAGCCACTAATGACACACCACAGAGACGCTCCATTTCTTGCTCTTTATCAGTCTTTTGCCTTTTTTCCACCTTTTGACAGATCGGTTGATAATGACAATAATTGCTAGTTAGCCCTATATGATATTTAACTGGATGGATTTTAGACTGTTGGTATGAAGAAGTAATTTGTGTATGTGTCACACGTGGCTGTTTGAGTTTATAATTGGCATTATTTTCTGACAATTTGCAGACTAAATAATGGAGTGATGGAGATAATAATTTGCAGATGAATAGATAATGAATAAAATAATCAGTAGTTTGCTTTCTACAACAAACAGTGATATATTCGACAACAGCATTCTTCCAACTTTGCATCAGCAGTTTGTGTTTGCCACAAAATCAGCTCTACTAAGAAATGTTGTACCCAGTTTGGTGTGGGAAAACTTGCCCTGACCTCAACCCTGCCTGGAAACCCAGCTGAGGCAGCCATCACCCACCATCAGTGTGCGAGCTTACTGATGCTCTTTTGGGCCTGAATTGAAGCAACTCCCTGCCGTCAGGTTCAATGTCTGCTGGACAGACTGAAGCCACAAGAGTGGAGGATGTTACAACATGAGTATGACATGTAAAACAACCTCCCGTGTGTCATGTTTGATTGTCAACATACTCTTCTTGTCTGTGTATCGTAGCTTGGTTAGAGAGTTTCTACATTTTTAAATTTTTTTTAATGCCAAAATGTGATTCTTTGCTTTGTTTTGACATCTGCCCTTGATATCCATTGACATGTTTGTCAAGCCAAAATAAATGCATGATAGCAGATGTCTCCGTAAATACCCACAACCCTTCACATTTTGTGTTTTGTGTTGTTAATTCTGACAGTTTATCTTCTTACACTTCTCTAAGCAAACCAAATAACTCCTGAGTTTGCTTCAGACATGCTCGGTGTGAAAATGACCTCAGCTCAACCCCACCGATGCACAAATAAAACATTACATCACCGTGGAGTCGCCGGGCGTCATGTGACGATAACATCTGTGTGGAGCTCCTCAGCGCGTGACGGCTCTAATAGGCAGTGGTACAGTGTGTGTGTGTCTGTGTGTGTGTGTCCTCAGCAGCCCCCACTACGTTTCATTTCTGTCGACTAACTGGGCTAATTTCATGGTCTGATGAGCAGACTGAGGCAGGCTGAAAGACTTACCGCTGTCACCGGAGACTTTAAAGGCTGTTTTTTTTATTTAAACTGTGTGTGTGTATCTGGAGGAGGATGAATCGGTGGTGCTGGTGCTGTGTGGTGGGTGTTCGCCTGGCATTCCCTCTCCCGTCGTGACTGGAGTGGTCGGACTCCTACAATTAAGCAATGAATCACAGTAAGTGATGGCAGGACGAGTCACTGCTGCCTGGCTGCAGGACAGAAATCTGTTGCCCTCTGTGGAGGACAGCTACAACTTTCAGGAACACTGTACAGTATTGAACTTGTGTGGTTAAGTGGTGATACAGTACATTCACTTTGTTTGGTCTCTCTTGCCAAGCTATGGAGTTTGGCTTGTCAATCAAACAGTGTGGGTGGCACAGTGAATATTTTTTCCTTGGAGTTTCCATTCTAGTTTAACTCTCTGTAGGTAGATGTCTTTGGTTGCTCAGTCAAACCAAACCAAATTTAGAGTTTTTATTTAAAGAACAATCCGACATGTTTGGAAATGATTGTTCACTTTCTTGCTGAGAGTTAGAGAAGACTGAAAATGTGGATTATATACAGAAGACGAGAAGCGACAGTCTGGCTCTGTCCAAAGGTAACAAAACCTGTTTATCAGCACATCTTAAACTCACCATCTATCTTCTGTATTCAATCTGTTCAAAAGCTGTGTAAAAATGGCAATTCACCACTTTACAGGATGTTATGTGAAGTACTGTGTCTCGGCCAGGACCAGTAACTTCTTGAAGTCTGTTTGCCTGGCAACTGCTCGCAGTCCAGCACACAACACAAAAAGATGAATAGTTGTTTGTACACTTTGGTTTTTGTACTGACCAAACAAACAAGATTTGTTAGTGTTGGGGTGTAATCACCAGTTTTATTTTATGAATGCAGTAAGATATCGAGTCTTCAGACAACTGATATCACAAAGTCTGCCGTAATAGATTTTGATTCGATTCAATTTGAGCTCGGAGAGACTAGGTGACACAGACGTGCCAGGGGATTTTCAAAATAAAGTCGCTGTTTACATCGATGGCATTTAATCGTTGAACATTGAATCAATATCGATCCAGATGGATGGATAATTACACCCTTATTCATTTGTGATATTTGGAGGTTGGTTGGTTGGTGGTGGTTGGCAGATTCTGGGCAGAGGCGGGCGAGCTCATTGTCCTTGTTTCCAGTCTTCTTGTTAAGCTAAGCTAATCGGCTGCTGGAAGCTTCAGATTTAGCACTGACCCAACTTTCTGAATCTAACATCGGGGAGACTTCTGAATGATTCCTCCTAACGGCTTTGTCCCTCGTCTCTTTCTCTGTTTCAGGCTCCAATGAGAGGCTCTCCATGATGAGCAGCTAACACTGTCGGTCGAACAACCGCAGGAAGTGACGTGGCTGCTGCACCATCCACAGTCGACGCATGGCGGTATTAGGGGTAAGAACTGCACTATGTGCCTCACCCTCATCACTTCATCAGTGCTGAAGACCCTGAGATCTGTTGTTGTGTTTTTTTTAGCCTCAAAAACAAAATGTAAATGACATTTAGACAATTAATGGAAATGTGTGATTATTGTTGTTGATTCCTTCTGGCTATTGGTAGAAATACATGTCTACTTTGGATTTAAGTTATATTATTATTTTATTATTATTGGATTTAATTCATATACTTCACACATTTTTATACTGCAGCGTTTCAACATGTTACTTAGGAATTATATTGTCGTTAGAACTGAAACTACACAACTCCAATGTCAACTGATTATTTGATCTAATGGATAAAAAGTCCAAATAGCGAAACAACGTTTAGAAAATAAGGAAAACACATGTCTGACCAACACTACAAGGGAATATTTTGCATTTCTTCTTAAATAAATACTTGGTTATCCAAGTAGATGTTCATTATTTCTTTGTTAATCAGATTCCAGATTAATGGAATTGTCTTTCAGCTCTTACTTTGGCATTCTGGGTTCATGATATCATTTTTAAAAGTCATAAGATGACAAAAAATGCACCACAATCAATCTAAAAAACAAAGTTTCTTTCACTTCTCAAAAAGCTGAGAATGAATCATGGGAACCTCACATCTGTCTGCAGAGAAAATGATTATAACATCTCTATTTGACGAGTGTCTTTATCTGCTTTGGCTCTGTCTCAGCGTCCAGACGCTCTCAGTGAAGATTTCAGAACAGGTTGGAGGCTCTAGTGATGGATGTCAGCTGTCTGTGTCTAACTAACCAGGCACAACCAGCCATTATCTGAGTTATAGACGGCTGTTATTTCACATCTGGTGATTTGGCTGCAACTGTCTGCTGCTGTAGTCTGTTCAGTCAGTCAGTCAGTCAGTAACTGTGCTTTGGTCCACACAAAGACACCTCATTGTATTTCATCCTAAGATTCATTTTTAATGTTGCATGCTCACCTTTTTAACAATAAATCCGAAGTATAAGGGAAATATTTAGTGTAGATAAGGGAACATTCAGGAATAAAGCTGCTCCTAAGACCAAAGTGTTGGTTGTGGAGTTGATTTGATAGATGAAGGAGACAGAAGCAGACAGGTTCGGTCAGAGTAGGTGGAGTTGACAGAAACATGAAATAAAATGTGTGGTCTGACACAGAGATATCTTTAATGTAGAAATGACTGAGGGAGAGCCCAGCAGAGAGCTCCGAGCCTTCTCCTAGAGCCGAGGCCTTTCGAGTGTCATCAAAAGAAAACTTCTTTTAAAAACGCAGCTCAGACATTCTCTTTGACTTTGTTATTTTAAAAGTTTTCCCCCTGGTAATGAACAGATATTCTCTGTAGGATCGGCCTTATATAAAAGCCTGTCAGTTAGTCTGCGCACAGCAATTTTGATTTTGAGCCATGATAAATTAACAATTACGGTACATTTGTTGACATGACACAAGTGTACATAACATAACAACATATCTTCATGTTCATTTATATCGTTCAGTGACTTGAGGTCAGTTGGGATAAAGTCGCATTTTTCTTTTTTTACCTATTGCAAATTAACTGGAGTATTATGTCTCTAGGTTGACTGACAGTTATGTAGTGTAAAAATGTAGTCTTAGCTAGGGCTCGGCGATATGGCTGAAAAATGTATCACGATATAAGTGTTTCATGTCAGTTGATGTAGATAATTATTGATATTTTTTTTATAACCTATTTGAAATAAAAACATTTTTAAAAATAACCCTTTAAATGGTGACTACTGGTGAGATTTAAAAAAAAAAATAAAATAAAAATAATTCAGGATAACAGAATGACATGACATTGTTGCTTGAAAATATGTTAATCACTAGAGCCTTAGAGAACTTTTTTACCATTATTTTCTTTATTATTGTATATTTTCTATGGAAACAGAATCTGTTTCAGAAGTTCGATGAGTCGCCTGTTGCAGCCTTTGAACAGGCTGACGAGGATTTCAGTCACTCAACTTAAACGGTGACTTGTAGAAATTATACAAATAGCAGTAATGACAATAATCATCGATTTCAAGATAACTTGTGTACTACACTTGGTGTAGTGCCTTCACTGTGTGCAACTTAAATTCACCATTCGCCCGTGATGTTAAACCTATAAAAATCATGGGTTTTTTTTTGTTGGTTTTTATTGTGGCGGCACTGAAAATCCGGCGGCGGCGGTGCGCCACTCCTGATCAGGTTTTTTTTTACCCCTATCCGAGTCCTTTAATATTTAGTAAATGCTGATATCGAGTCCCGATCCGATACTTAGCCTTAACTAATATTTTCCTGGATAATACAGCTGCATTAAGAAAAAAAGTACCTGCATCCAAGCTGTTCCTTAATAGGTTTTTTT
>OMLP01030168.1:20074-31808 GCA_900302685.1 Spondyliosoma cantharus
ATTTTCTTTCATCTTCATAATCACTTGAAACATGTTAAACAGTGAGCTTAAGCAAGCAAACAGTGTCACAATGTGGGTCTAAGGCAGTGATGATTTATCAGTGAGGCTGAGCTCATTGTTTAGCTGACCAATGCTCAACTTTACTATTTTGGTTTTCACAGTATCCTTTTCAGCTTCAGCAGGCAGCTGTTTTCCACGGAGCCCGTAAAGGGACGTGTGGGAAAAGAAAGAATAATGTAAACATTTCTTTTGAGCATGAGAAACTTTCTGGTGTGTGTGATCAGACTGCCCGCTTCACGAGCCCAAATTATGCCGACAATCAGTGGTAGCCCTCAGCCTGGGATATTATAGTCTAATAAGTCTAAGTCTAAGTCTGATAGGTGAACACTATTTATTAATTGAACAAGCAATTTCGATATTTCTTGTTCCGAGATTTGAACTCACAAAAGTGAGCTCTGGAGATTTTTCACACCAAGAATTAAAGTACATTTTATTATTCACAGCAAGTTTTAACTGCCTCATCCAAACAGGTGAAATGTCTCCGCACTGGAATCCCTCCACAAACAGATGGAGGATCTCAAGAAAGCTAGAAATAGACTTATGAGGCATGCCATGACACTATCAGAGTACAGAAGACAGAACAGAATTCCACATGGCCTTTGGATCAACAAAGAGTCATCCTTTGGCTCTGAATTCAAGAAAAAGTGAAAGCAGATACTGTGACAGATGGCTGAGTTATGTAATGTGTCAGTTCATCACCTGCAAATGAAATTGTCAAAACTCATCAAGACACCAAATTATTCCTTTTTTTTTGTATTATATTTGTTTATTTGTTTGTTTATTTGTTTGTTTGTTTGAGTCGCGCCTTCTTACCGAATTTGTCTTGGGCAATACTGGATAACCCGCAGATTTCAAATTAGTAACGTAAGTCGCAGTATCAATAAATGAGCCCCGTCCAAATACTGTACCTTGAGCATCATGCCTGGTTTCCTCAGTGAATACTTGTTGGGCTGATCTTTCAGTATGTCCCGAGTTCTCTCTGAGTTCCTTCCCATGTGACACTTGAACTCTGGCAAGCGGCCGCTGCTTGGTGGGTTGGTGCTGCCGCCAGGAAGCAGCTTCTTCTGCCAGCGACTGTACTGAGCTCTGGCTGCCTCAAGCTGCTCCTGCCGCAGACGCTCTCCTGAGGATCAACAGCGCACCATGTAACGTTGTGGATTAAAAACTTGTGGATTTGATGCTTTACTTTTCACACAACTGATCAACTAAACAGGTGAGACATTGATTTAACTTCAGTGGACGGCTGGACAAACACAACAGGACAGATCATTCTTCGTTCACTGCTGATATCACTGAGGTTCCTCCCCGACCAAATCTGCTCTCCAGTGTGGTGTGGGAGTGTTTTACTCAACAGCGAACGCTGACACTGGCTCAAACAGACACCATCTGGGGCTTCAATCAAAACATGTCAATGCTGGCCCTTAATACTAAGAAAAAAGCTCACGGCCCAGACAGCTATAGGAAAGTATCCATTCTTGGATACTCCCAGACTTAAATTGAGAGAATTATTGGATGCTACAGCCTAATCGCTCATAGCTCTTTCTTCCCATGTTTGTCGAATTTGATCGTTAAACAAAGCAAAGCTTTAACAAGGTGCCAATAAATCCCACCAGTACGATCAACAAACATGCCAGTTCCTGTCAGATGGGCTGAGTTTAATGGACTGTCACATGCTCGTACTGTGTGTCTCGACGGCATCAACAAAATGGAGATCGCCATGATGCCTAACAGAGCTGATCTGTTAGCTAACGGGCTAACATAATCCAGTGGACATTTTCACCTGCTAGCTAACAAGTAACCACAGAGAATGTTGAAGGGGATCATCAACACTGTGGTAAATCTGGTAGCTGGCTGGTAGAAGGTTGCCTAAAAAGATGGACAATACATCAATTAATTGAGTGAGGATTATGATTAGGGGGATAACACTTTTTAGTAAGGTCCACAAAAATGTGGACAGTCACTAAGGATTGAGTAAGGAATGTATCAGGAAGGACTTGATAATGAATAAAGTGATAATCCCCTGAATAACTGTGATTCAAGGACTACACGGTAGATAATGGTGAATTACTTGAAAACAAACGGATTACTTAATAATTAATTACTTTTTTGTGGAGTTAACAGTAATAAATGAGTCTACTTAGCAACTTCCCACTGTAACATTTCACTGTTCTTGAAGGATCACAACAGAAGCAGGTAAGCTGAAACATGACCCTTTTTTCAACCCTAACCAAGGGGTTTTTGGGCCTAAGCCTAACCAGATACAACATGGGTCACACTTGCACCCTGTATCAACCTATATACACGTAACATATAACCAGACATCTAGTCAAAGTCATGGCTGTATAGTATGTCTCCTCTGTTTCATACACCAGCGAATGCAGCAGCAATTTACTTTTGTACCTCAAATCAGCTACCATTCTGTAGAAATCAATACTAGTGATACTGCTGCCTAAGATAAACTCCCCATGACACAGTGACATCTGAATAGTGTCATGTGTGGTGCACTGAAAATACAATAAAGATGTCGCACTTTGCTGTGAATGTTTAGAACCTTTGAGTGCTGTGTTGTGTTTTTTTTATTAACTGGCTCCATTTGCTGCTGTTCATTCATCTGCCTGATTACCTGATAACACTCTTGGCTGGATCCTCCACCAGATCTATCACTATCAGCACTCATTGTTACATGCTCTCCTATTTTCGGGGTTGTAACACTCATGAACGTAAGTATGATGTGGGTCACGTATTTGTAATGTGACAACTTTATTTAAGTGGTTACTTCGATACTTTTGGCTTTTTCAGCAAAGTGGTATGCAACCATGGATAAACCACAGAAGCCATGTCCCACAGCTATGGCTGTACCACATTATGTATATTGAGACAGCTGTAGGTGGAGAAATATCTATTTTCGCTATGGTGAATCTCTCTCTGCCAGCTAAACTCCACTTTAAAATGCAGAGTCTTTGATTCTGACATACAGGCGGTGCTTCAAGGGTAATACCTCAGTGTGAAACCTGGTTGTTAACATTTGGCCAGGCAGGAAAAGAAAACTAGACTATACACGAGCATGGTACATTGATGGTAGCAAAGCCTACCAGCCAGGTGGATTGTGACAGGAAGTGGGCTGAAGAAAGGGGCAGGTTTGCTAAAGAGCTGGAAGTCCTCATGGCGCTGGCTCCAGGCCCCTAAGTCCCTTGAAACAGTGGGCTTCAATATGTTGGCATGTAGGACGTTCTCTCTCCAAGGCTGGAAGCAAAGTGAACAGTAAAAGTATCACTCTAACCCTCAGATACACAGCCTGTGACTGGATACCTCATGAAAGAACAGCAAGGTTAATATTATTAGTCATGTCGTATTATACACTGCTGGCTCATAGAGAAAGAGGATCCAGTGAGTAAACAGCTATAAAAATGCTATCCCTGTGCCAATAAACTGAGCATTCCTATTCCTGTGAAACCCCACACTGCTGGAAGATGAAGAGTGACATCACCTTCCTGAGCTCCTCCACACGAGCCTCGTCTGGGTGTTTAGAGTGCACTTTGGGCTTGTCGCTGCTCATACTTGTGAACCGGACCATAGAGGCAGCAGTGGCGCTGGAAACATGTTTAGACGTCAAGTCTCCCGGCTCCACTGTAGCACTGTGATACTGCTGACTGTAGGTGAACCTCCGCCCAGGCACCTGAAGTTATAAAGCACAAAACATTCAAATTGATTTTCAGGGGGACACTTTCTTTCTGTGTCCCAGAATAAAATAATACCAGACTTATCCTTTAACCACTTCGTTATGAGGATAGGTTTAGATCTGAGGATGTATCTGTCCTTTCATTACGCAGGTTTCCAATCCGTTTCTGTCTGGGACAAGCATCTACCGTGTTAGTAGGCTCTTGAAACTTGATAAAAAAAAACAGTACACCCAAAAAATGAAAAGTAAGTCGTTACTTTCTCATCCCTAAGCTGATGGAACGTCGCGTGAAACTTTGTTGTACACAAAACATTTCTGGAGATTCACAGCAAATCAGCACTGCGGCATTTTCCTAATAAACCGAAGCAGATTGGGATTTGTTTTGAAAAAACAACTGAAAAAAAGCTAACTCAGTGTCATCCAGGTCCAAGACGTTATCTGCAACCTCACTGTGCACCCACTTCAGACGAGGTGTGGGCTAATGCTTTCGGCTTTTATTATTTCTATGCTTGCATTATCGTATACAAACGTCTTTTCAAATCCATTTGGAATCTTGGGGCTTCTGGTGACTTGGATCAGGCTACTGCAGATCACTCTCTTTTTACCTCTCTTTGACTAAAGGAGGGAAATGTCTGGCTCTTGAAGAGTGACATGCAACACCAACTTGTACTGTGTGTCCCAACATCACTGCATACATACATCATTAGTATAAAAATATTGATTTGTCCAGCAAAGTTAGAATTAAATTAATTCAATGAACTTCAGGCGTAAGTGATGAATCACTTTGTTGATTTGACTCATTTCGTCCACTTGGGATTCATAGTCAGTGTCTATGTAGTTCATTCCCTTTTTCCAGGCTCGGCAATCACATCCTAGCATCAGCGTCGACTGTACATCAGGAAGTGAATATATCAACACTCATACTGCTGCCCTGATGTTCGGCGTGGATTCAGTCTTCAGCTGAGTCCAGTCTGTTGCCGGTTGAACCTGCTGCATTCAGTTAAGGACATATTAAGGTGCACCCCATACGTCCTACACATTCTTCAAACCTGGGCCATCTCTTTGCGCAGCAGCTCCTTGGCTTCCTCCTTTGAGTTGAAGGTCTGGATGCTGTAGTTGTGGGCTGGTCTGGCTGCAGACTGTTCCGTCCTTACCACAGCAGCCTCTGGCTTCTGTAACTGCTCACTTTCCTTCTGCACCTTTTTAATATTCTCCTGGAAAATAGTTTCATCATATGAGTGGCTTTGTTGGTAATAAAACAGATTCTACTCAGAATAATTTAAGCCCACAGACCTGAATGAAGTCTGTGCACTGTGTGAGCTGCGACTGCTTGGCGTACTCTCTGTTGTGCGTGTCGAGCAGTGCGCGTCTCCTCACCTGGAGAGGCACAGAGGGCACGTCCACAGTGCCTGCTCGGACTTTTTTCTCCTGCTGCTCAGCACGTGTGCCACATACCCTGCTCATGCTGAAGATCATGTCAGCTGACGGGAAGAGGTTGTACCGCAGCACGTCTTGGAGTTTCCTTACTTCACAAAGCTGTCTTAACCTGGACAAAACAAAAAGTACTTCTCACCAATCGCGTCACACATTTTATCCAAAAACATACAAAACCTTCCATGTCGTCAACTTCCATTCGATTCATTTTGACTTGTTTTAACATGCTTAACAACGAATCTTGCATACTTTTATAGTAGTTGCATAATTTGAAAACCCCCAACTACTACAGAACTATGTTGACACAAAATAATCTCGCTCCAAGGTCTAATAACAAGCAGCTGTAAACTCCCCAGCCCTGCTTTCAGGTCACTGTAATCTCACTACGTGGGTACCTTGACAAAGCTTGGAAGCAGGGTTGAGGGATCATGCCTCTAATATAGACCACAGGCTGCCTCATGATGTACTCTAGTGACTCAGACAAATGGATAGGTCTCAGGCCCACATCTAATGAGTCATAGATGCGCTTGAAGAAGCCCAGGCTTGAGTTGTAGAGGACTATCACCTGCTCCTCCTTACTCCCACTTAGCCTGCAAAACATCACACAGACTGCAGGATTTTCAATGGAATTTAAACACTCGTCTACCCGAGCAGACAGCACAGCTACATAGTAAGAACTGTTAGCACAGGTTGTTACGGCAAGATTCTGTTCATGGTCTCACTTCATAGGAACAGCCTCCCAAAGTCTCCTCACTGCTTTACGTTTCAGCCCTTCCAGAACAAAGATGTGCGTCTTCTTATCTTGCACGTGGAATCCTGAAACAAAGTCCAGATCCTTGCTCTCGTCGTGCGTAAAGTTCGATAGGGCTTTCTCTGTGTTTTCCAGCGAGCGTGAGCCCAGGTGGAAAGCTGATGCATTGATTCTGAGTATCTCTGACCTAAGCTTGGTCATCACAGAGAAGTTGTTGGAATCAAAGAAGTAGACGATGCGCCCAAACAGACCATCACAGGCTACATTCTTAAGGGAACGAGCTATCTCAACCTCGACTTTGAGTTGAGAATTGGCCTCAGAGTAATGGCCTTGTGGCATGGGCTCTCTGCCAGCTGCTGTGTGTGTCGTCTTAATCTTCAATGCACTTTGCTCTCTGTCCAGCAGTGGAGGTGGAGGGCAGCATTTGATTGGTAGATTCATCTTTTGGACATTCTTCCCAAGCAGCAGCTCAGAGAGGTTCAGGCTTGCAATACCGTAGGAGTTAATGATGGTTGTCTTCTTCTGTCCTGGTGCTGCACTACTAGGGATGCCATGTTTTGACCCTGTGTCAAACATTGCTGGAGATTTTACGGTTTCTTCCAACTTCCTGTCACGATCATGAACTTCTATCTCCAGAGGTGGACCAAAGAGGAACTCTCTGAGCTCTTCAGGATCCATCAAGCCAGTCAGGATCACGTTCACATCTCTGAAGTGGATGTTGGCACCATGCTTGTGATAGTTTGTTCTGTGCATGCTCAAGTTTTGGATCCTGTACTGGCAATATACAGGCACGCATTTCTCCTGGGAAAACAAAAAATTAAATATCAAAGCTCACTGCTCAAGGCTCGTAAATAAAATGTTATCAACGGACAAAAACAAAATAGTAATTGGAGAATGTATTCAACATGCACATGTGCAGTACAAGCCATATTATAAGTCCCACCTGTAGGATGTGATATGGGACCGGGGATGAAGGCATTGAGGTGGCTGACAAAACCCTGATGACCAGTGGATTGAGTTCAGCCTTCAGTTGGTCAGATATTAAGGGTCTGTCCAGAGAGATGTTGCACATGACCTCAAATAGACCACATGAAAAGACTGCGGCGCATTCACTCAATGAGGTCTCACCTGGGAGTCAGAAAAACAACAGACTACATAGTGTTTTCTTTCATGGTTAACATAGTGTCTGAAATAAGTTCTACGATTGGACTAGGGATGGTAGTGTGATCCACCACCTAGGTCGAGACTGAATTATCTCTGCAAATATTGGATAGATATCAATGAATTTTGGCAGAAGTAGTCAAAGTCACTAAAGGATGGATCCTAATGACTTAATGGCTTTGGTGGTCTCATTACTTTTCTTCTAGCGCTACTGACATTTTTCTTTGTGAGTGAAACGTCTCAATTGGGATTGCCAAGAAATTTAGTACAGACATTCATTTTCTCCGCATGATGAATTGTGGTCTATATTTGGTTTATGACCAATTACCTGAATAACTAATGGCATTTTCATCAGCCTGAAGATGTTATCAGCATTTTGTGGTGTGAAGATCAAGAAAATACAAGTACATATGGGATCTATTATATCAAATTCCTTGTCTGTATCGTACCAGGCAGAAAAAATATTTACAATTCACATGTAAGTTTCACAACTTGCCCCCTATTCAGAATAATACTTTTCTTTTGAGTATTTGTGTTCTTATGGACATTTCCAACCAACAAGGCCTCTGTTCTTTCCAAGACCTTAAGGAATTAAATCTTTGTCCCTACCAGGACCTTTTGGTTCTTCTCCCTCAAACTAAGAGCAGTACGACTCTTAAAACACATGGAAGACCCATTCATACTTTTTCATCCTCTTAGAAAACTGTTTTAGTGTGCTGCAAAGTCACGTTTTGTACTGTCAATGAATGGCACATTCACAAGTTGACATAATGTCATTCATGATCATTTACTCATGTGTTTTGGGATTGTGCGATTGGGAAAAGCTTTGGGCGCATATCACTGTTCACAAAAAAGAATAAAAGAAAAGGCAATTGGAACTTAACGTTATGGACATAAAGAATCCGTCAGCTCAGTGGACTAGATGGGTTCTAACATCTGGGCCCAAGCTACTGCACTTTGTTTTTTTCGCTCTTTTTAGCAAATATTAGCATGCTATGATGGGAAACTAAGATGTTGAACAGGGTATACATTTGTTAACATTGTTAATGTATGCTGACATATACTGATATTAGCATTTAGCATAAAGCACTACTGTAGTGGTAAAGCCTCACAGAGCACTTTGTTCCCCAATTTGTAGTGTAGTTTAATTAGTTTAATAAAACAATAATTTCTAACATATATATATATATAAAAAGTTTAAGTTTGCATGGAACAATTACATTGTTCCACATCTTTGGACTACCTTTCCGTTAAATTTAGGTAGAAAAGAAAGTTCACTCTTTTAGAGCAGTGGCACCCTTAAAGACTAACAAGATAAAGCTGAAGTGTTTTTTCAGACTTATGTCTTATCTCTGTCTTTTTTCAAATTAGTTACTCGATAGTTTGACCTCTTAAGGCCTCTAAAAATAGAATAATGACAAAAGTGTCCTTGTGGTTGAACTTTGCACAACAGGATATGTGTACAGCTGATGACAAGGGGTCAAAGGCACTGCTTTGTTTTAAACGGTTCAAGTCTGGTTAGAACTGATAAATGATGACTTACCTGCCATCAAGCAAATGGTACCAATTTCAACTGAGGCATAGCCTTTTTTTGTGATAGCCTCAAGATCGAAAGCATCCACTGAGGGGTTGTGAAATCCTGTCTCGGTAAGAGGAGCCAAGCTATTTTCTGTATAAAGAAAGATATATTTATCATAGCTAACATGAAAGAATATTACTGTAGCATGATATAAGCCAAAGACATGTAATTAGACATCACTATGATTCCATAATAAATCAGGCAAAATTGTAGATTTACCTCTTTCAGAGCCAACCTCTGACTCAGAATTAAGCAGTATATCACTTTTGTGCTTTCTGCATGTGTTCGACTTCCCTTCACATAAGGTTCTCAGTGTGTTTACCATAATCTTGATACCTTGGAGAGAAGATGTTATTTTGATTACATCATTTTAAATAAAAACAGGCTATGCGCAAGATGTATAATGTTTTGGGTCATTTTGAGGCAAGTTTAAATTGATACTCACCACACATGTCTGCTGCACCTTCAGGCTGATCCTGTGGCAGTCTGAAGGTTTTAAGTCTTTCATAGCGGGCCTGGCTGGACAGTTTCTCTTTACAGTTCCATACCTGGAGCTTGATCTTATAACTAGGAAGTAAACTGATCAAGATGTCCCTGTTGACTCTGATGTTAAAATTCTCGGTCCAACCGACCCATGTCCAATCTCCCTCATGCCATGTTCTCAGAATCTGTTATAAAACAGTCACACATTTATGTTTGCATTAGAGCCACTTATAACTCTCATCATTCCTGTGATGACACTATAACAACCATGGATAATTTACTGAAACTCTAGGCAATACAGCTGCTTTATTGTTGTTCATTCAGGATGTTCATTAATTGTTCATTAAGGGGACTCACACGTGGACGCAGACACATGCATCAGGTCATGGTTACCTTGAACTCGTCTTCTTTGTACATTTTTGCCACAGGCCCAAACACTACTAGGTCCGTGATGACTGGCTTTGTGTCACCTGGCAGTTTGTATTCAATATGATAACTGCTTTGACATTTGTAGGCTTGGCCCAAAACAGTAGGTGAATCTTTCTTTGTCTTCTTTGTCTTTGCAGGAGCTTCGGGGAAATCCACATATTTCCCTAAAAAAACAGAAAAAATGTTTATAAATGTGACCAAGAATGGAGTGGATCTGTCATGTTTCTTACATTGTATGGTGATTTGTAGTACATTTCAGCATAATTTTCCATGTGACTTCCAGTTCAAGAATGTTTCAATGTCCCTGTGGCGCTCGTGTTAATCGTTGTGTGTTCTGTGTGGTAAACTTACCTCTGGGGATAGCTAGGGCAATGAAAACTGTCCATGTGACGTAATAGGATCTGTCATCTGAGTCCGTTGTAACATCCTCAGTTGACCCTGACCTATTTTCCACACCATGCTCTATGGACAGGAAATCATTCTCAAGGACATCTTCCTGTCTTGTATCTGTAACTCCTCCATCATCACAGCCTGACTGTGATTTACCCTCCTCTGGCATGTTCGCCGTGGAATCTGCTTCCACTGCAATGTTGTCCATGAAACACGCTGTAAGGATTGAAAGGGAATTAAAAAGAGAAACTATTTCCTATCTATACCCTCAACTAATGAGCTCATTGCCAGGAGACAGTTCATCACACTCAAATCACACACACACACACACACACACACACACACACACACACACACACACACACAAAAATATAGAATATTTCAAATGTCCTATAACCACAATGAAATAACAATCCATTCAAATAAGACAACTCCTAATTAATCCTTAGATTACCCCTGGAAACCTGAATACATTAATTTGTATTATTATAAAACACTGTTAATGACTCTTTTTTACTATTATGATACACTCATTAGCTAGAGGTAATCAACAGTAGGCTTACACAGGGAGGAATGGGGAAAATGAATAGGTTAAATAAATGAATGGAGTAAACTGGAGTATGTTAGTGGCTTGGAATAGGTTCTTTGCATGGATTGAGGGGATTTTATTGACTTAAAAAACGACACTTATAATAATGGTACGAGTACACTGGAATTTTACAACCGAATAACATTGCGCAAAATCTAGCCTTAACTAAAATACCTTCATTACACCAATATCAATATGTAAAATTGAATTTTCATAGAAACCTACGAGGACTCAGTTGTATAGTGAGCTTTAGTTGCAACTCATAACGGTAGTTTCGGTGGTGTTTCTCATACGTTCGCACATCGTGGAAACGTAATGAAACACAAAACAAGAAAACTTTTTGCGTTTTAGTGTTACTAATAGTCTAATAGGTCAATATTCAAATGACACATGATTTTACGTTATTTTCCTTGTGCACTCACCTCAGCTCCTCTTGGTCCGGACATGAACAGTGACAGGTTTGCGTGTTTGCCGCTCAAAGTGCTCTCGGAGAGTTCACCGTGAAGTAGCGTCAAAGGCTGTGTGTCAGTCAGTCACACATACCTCTGCACTACTTGTCTACACTACCTGGGCTTGATTTCTAAACTGCAAACCCATTTAACTCAATAAAAATGACGTTAGGTGCCGAGGTGAAGCGCTGAGGGGGTCGGCCTGTCACTCAAACTGACCGTCAACAGAGCTATGATTGGTGCCACGCGTCGCCATGACAACCGCTGTAGTGACGGAAGTGAGGTGTTGCTGCCCGCGTGCGGTTGGGACTATCGGAATCTGTGCATACGATTAAACTATTCCAGCATGGAGCCAGTGAGCCATGGCCTACATAGTGTCGAGTTAAGAACTGCAGTGTTTGGAGTGTTTACGTGACATCTTCATTAACCGCCACGTATGCTTACACATAGGCCTAAATAATTATGGATGTAAAGTGTTAGCTTTTAGCCATTAAACTAGACCAACCAAACAAGTGAAATGTTAAACAAAAAGGCAAAACAATGATTAGCTACCTAACAAAGAGTGGACTAAATAATACATAAGAAATCTAGAAGCGATCATCATGGAGCCAGTGAGGCAGAGCAGGATATGTGTGATGGAGCGGAACTTCTACAGTAGCATGGAGCATTTGTGCAGCCTAGCTAGAGATGTAGAGGGTTTTAAAGGTCACATTGATTGCATTTGTATGTA
>OMLP01030172.1:6322-23745 GCA_900302685.1 Spondyliosoma cantharus
TGTACTGTACAGCTGTCATATACTGTGTATATGCAGGTTATATTGCTTATAATAAAACTATATATTCTATTAATTCTTTATCTGCTGGGAAACAGTTGAGTCATGTGCGACAGTAGAATCTCAGCTACAGTGTGTCGTCTGAACCTCCCCCAGGACGGCCTGTTGTCGTTATTTACAGTGTTAATAAAGCTTTTCTAATGGCCCAGTTGACTGCTGCTCCTCAGCTGTGTGTAATCCATCAAAGAAGGATGGATTAGAGAAACACACACACACACAAACAAACACAAACACACACACACACACACACACACACACAAACACAAACACAAACACATGGATCTACGCCAAAGCACAGATGCAACAAAAAATGTGAGACACCAAGATTAATAATTCAGTCTTTTAATAATGGTGTGAAAGATTGTTTTAAATGATAAATGCTTCTTATTATCATGATATATCGGCACAACCACCATCATTACACGCACACGCACACACACACACATACACACACACACACACACATGCCGCCTCCCAGTGTAATCTAATCCTCAATGTCAACTTCCACGTCGTCTGTGGGCGGGGCTCTTTTCCAAACTGTCATCACTGCGTATTATAGCAGCGACGGGTACGTCTGTACTTATTATGAGAAATGCATACATTTATATAGGAGGAGGATTTTACCCATCTGGATTACTCTTTAGTGTCCCACCATCCATCTCATAATCCATCATAGCATTACATAAAGTTACTTAAACGACCTCACACAGGAAACTAGCTCCCACACCAGAGGATGGGCAGCTCACACCTTTACAGGCGCAACGAGTGATTCTGGAGAAAGACGGGAGATTGTTGTGTCTCATTCCAAGGACGTGACATGCAGAAACTTTAGGTTGGTGACCGGCTGACTGACTGACTTACATACTGTACAGACTCACTTACATAAGGGACACAAACGTTTGAGTAGTTAATGAGGAAGAAATTTGAAACAGATGAGGAACTAATTGTGATTAACCATTAGTTCATTAGCTATATGGAATCCAATGTTATACAGTAGTTAATGGTTAGTTAATTATGAATGAGCAGGGAAGAATAAGGCACTAATCAGGAATGAAATGTTGGTTCCTCACTTATTTCTTAATTGACTTATCATAAGCTAATCATTAGCTAACCATTAACTAATCATTAAATAATTATTAGCTAGTCATTAGCTACTTAATAACATTGGATTAGGAGTTACTCGTGGTCAACAAAATGTGTCCTTATCTTAAGGCGTGCCTGTTGCAACTTTAGTGAGCGCCGTGTTGTCTTTGTGGAAAAATTCCAACCCAGCAGCATGAAACTGGGGTTCAGCAGCATCCTCACACCTTCATACTGCCTCAGATGCTCTGTGAATCCACAGAGGCAGAGTTCTGCCCATCCCAAAGTTTGGTTCCCTTTCTCTTACTGTGGTTAGCAGTGAGCAGAACAGAATTTGGTGTCCATCAACCTCCCCACCAGAGAGAAGACATTCCTGGAGAGTTGTTGCCACCAGACTTTGAAATCTAAGCTTGCTGGTTTGGGACAGATTGTCATGCAGGCGATGAGGAGGAATGAACCATGGTCCATGCAGTCAGTGCAACTGCAGTCTGTTTATATGTTTCTTTATGTTTTGTATTATTATTACTACCACAATACAGGCAGCTGCAGCATTTGAGTCCAGGACAATTTTCCATATTTTATCACATCATGTTGTATCATAGCTATTACACACACCTCTGGCTCTCTTCATGAGCCTGACAGTCTTTTCAGTCTCTCGGCTGTGAATGTGACCCATCCAGATCTGTTTGTGGTTGGTGATTTGACAAAATGACATGTTGATGGGTCCGTGAGTCCACCAGTCAATCTGTGAGTCGATCCACCTGTCAAGCAACCGGTTAGACTGCTTTGAAATGTGCTACGGTCCCCAGGGGAAGTATTGAAAATTATTTTTGCAAACTCCACATGATGTGATAAAATATGGAAAATAGTCTTGGACATAAATGCTGCACACTTATCTGCCTGTATTGTGATAGACAGCAGACTTGTCTGCCAGGTCCATTTTTCTTCCCTTTGACAACTCTTAACAAGATTTCTATCCTAACAACTGAACTTAGCAGTTGTGATTATTCCGTCTGTCAATATCTGCAGACAGATGTCAAAGTAAATGATGGGAAACAAGATCCACAGTCCACATTGTGGGTAAAAATACACTGTGAAGTTATGCTAAAGCTACGATGAGGTTTGAGCAGTTTGTGTTAGATAAATCAAGTTCATATCGTCCAAACTTGTTGTCTTTTAATTGTGGAATCTTCTCTTTGTGCTTTCATGGAGGACTTGACGGCTACTTCAGATACTTCTGCTTGGTTTGTCTATCTCAGACTGGTGAAGCTGCATATTAACCTCCATTCTGGCTGAACTTTACAATTTATTTTTGCACAGAACCAGAACTGAAAATGTGTTAAAGTTGCTTTAAGAAGTTCTCTGTTCTCAGGCAGCATGGAGTGAGATACATCTGGTTTGTTTTTGGAGATCTAAATATTGTGCAATCTTCCAGATCGTGACAGAAGATAGCTTTAAAGACAAAAAAGATTAGCAAAATATTGAAATGTATTTTCTCAGAACACATCATTACAATGTGTTGGAGTCTAACTGAGGTCATAATGAATCCATGGCTGCTTGATGCGGATGGTTTGAGTTATGTGAAGGTTAAGTTCACGCATAAAAGCACAGGATTAATAAACTGCAGCCTGTTAACCAGAAGTGTTTATAAGCTGCAATGACCCGACAAAAGTCACACCCTACATACACACACACACACACACACACTCACACACACACTCCTAGCTGACTCAGTGAAAAGGCTGATCGGACACACTTGCCAGAATCTGATCAATGCGCCCTATAACTAATGGAAATAGGCTCTTGATAGGAATCTAATGGAGGCTCACTTAAGCAATTTATACTTACACATGCTATTACATGCTGTTCCTGTAAAAGCTGCGCTTTACCAGGAGACAGCACTTACAGTTCTATAGATCTCTGTACCTTTTCCCCTGCAGCTCCACAGACCTCCTCTGTTGAATGGATAACCTTTCTATGGATGAATGGAAATCTGCTGCCATCTATCACTTGTGTTTGACTACAGCCTTAACAAGCGTAAATGTGTTTATTTTGGAGCGCCGAACAAGCTACCAGATTTCAGTCCAAGAAAACAACCTCTGAATCGATGGAGCCAGGCAGGTGGAACTCGACAAATCAGCGAATTATTGGGAGCAAGTTGCATAATGACGCGACGTCTCTCAAAACTCATGAGCAACTTTTTAATCCAGGCGTTTTAGATTGACGCATTCAACTCTAAATGAAGCGTGACTGTGTAACTGCATGGCCTATTTCTCACTTTAAATTTATTCAGATATACTCCACTGACTCAGGAGTAAAGCACCACGCCTGTAAAAGTGAAGCAGCGCTCAATTTCTTGAAATTATTGCAGCATGGAGGCTTATAGTGTTTGAGGTGATTGAGATATTTACATAGTGCTCCAGTATGAAATTGTATGATCTGTAATACCGACACTACAAACAAGAATATATACATATCTCCTCTCTCCACAAACTGTGTCTTGTTATCCACAGAGTCTTGGGGAGGATGAAACCTCATTAAAGGGACAAGAGTTGCATGAGACAGCACAGAAAAGCTTTCTTAAAGCCGCCTTTGAAGTCGAAGTTGAAGTGCAGCGTAAAGCCTGCGTGCCCATTCACACACACCGCCTTTAAAGAGAAACGTCTGCATGTGAGAAAAGCATACGCTCAAACACAAACAATACGTGCACGACAGAGCCGACTGCTGCACAACAGCAGCTAAACAACAGCTAAATAAATGCTGCTGCCCGAGTGCCTTTGGGAGCAGAGCCCAGAATAAATGACTCGACATCAAAACCCTCACATCTTCCACATCCCTGCAGAGTGTTCACCAACCAACCCATCCACCCACCCGACCAAACAGCCAACCAATGGAACAAAAGCATTGTGCTCCTTGCAGAGGCTGTTCATTAACAGCTTGTTTGTGTGTTTGTGGCGCCCTCCACTTCAAAGCCTCATCTGATTCCTCCCACCATCACCGAGAGAGAAAATAAGCCTTCGTCAGGGGAGAAGGACGGACCACCATCTTCCACAACTTATCATTTTGGGTAACAAGCAGTCTGACCTTGCAAATCCTAAAACCCAGACGGACTTTGTAATGAAACGCTGACCCAGAAAAGAAGAGTCAAGTTTCTGGAAACAGCCAGACTGACAGATAAAGCAGATTCAAGTCATATTTCAAGAGAATAAAATAGTAAAGAATAGTAACAAGACAGACTGATTGGATAGAGACGGAGCGATGGATGGACACACGCTGAGGCGGAGGATTAATCAGCGCCACACTTCCCTCATCTGCCCATCTTGACTCACCAGGGTGTTTCATTTGACATTGTGAGGATGAACACCACCCCCTGCTGGTGGCTGTTCTGGCCAGGTGTTGTGGGAGCTATTACAGTCCACTGGAGACAGCTTGAGGCACAGGTGGCAAAACAAAATATGGATGCTGTGCGGCCCGAAATGGCCGGTCACACTTGAGGAAAATGACAACTTAATTTGTCATCCGGAGAGAAAGAGTAACGGCCGTCTCTCCTCACCTTTGGTTCTGTCTTCATTAGCCTGAGGTGAATCCACATGTATATATGAGGGAGGAAGAGGAGAAAGGCGATGCAGCCAACAAGTAAATGTAACATGCGTTAATGCAGAGACAGAGACGGCCATGCAGCAGCTGCTTGTTTCTACGGCAGTCATGCGAGCAGGGATTGGATGGTTGGATGGTTCAAGGTTACTCCAACGTGAATGTCAAACAATTATAAGCCCAATGACACACATTTACAAAAACACGCAAGAGCAGTTCTGTGTTGTCATGCCAAACCATTTTGCTGGCATGTGCAGATTTTCAGCGAAGATTAATCCCTTTGTGCTGCAAATAAATACCGATCGGAGATTATTTGCGCAGGAGAGGACGCACCCACATCCAAACCACTGAGTAAAGAGCACCAAGCACCAAGTCATCCGAGCGCCACATTTAACATTTTTATTAGGTCATGGCATTTCTCTGTCTCCAAACTCATTCTCCTCCCCAAAACTGATATCCGTATGTGACACAAAGCATTTCCAGATGCTAATCTGCTTAAAAACATCCGCTTAAACAAGCATATCTGGAGCATGAGATATAATCTGATTTTGTAACATTTTTGATTTGTAAATAATTACAACCACTCATCTCCATCAAGGCAATCATGTCCATGCAAATCGTCAAAACAGAGGGAGAGAAATTAGACGGCGTGTGTTTGTGTGTGTGTGTGTGTGTGTGTGTGTGCGTGAGAGCTGTGAATCTGTAAGGTGTGAGATCTTTTCTTCTTCACGTCTTACAGCACATCAGTGACAGACAAGCTTTGAGGACATGAGTTTAGCTAATTGTTGAAGATGAGAAGAGCAAGCGAAGGGATTCCTGACGGCTGAAGAGAGAGAGGGGATGTGCATTGTTTCAGAAATAGAGTCGTAAGCTGCGTGCTTGCAGTGTAGACAAAAATAGATTTCCTGTCAGGAATCGTCCCTTTCAGATCCATACTGCTTACCTCCATTAGTGTTTACTTATACAATAAATATGTAAGGGATTACATTCTCCTTCGTTAGCAGTTCTCAAAGTTTGAGAAGACACGAGCAGCTCTGAATTTAAGAGTTCTGCCGAGATGGAGAAGAAGCACTTTTATAATACGAACTCATTTGTGACTACATGAGTAATCTGATGGCAGAACATACAAACTGCTGCAGAGATACACTGGCAGATGATGGATGATGGATGGATGGAGGGATGGTTGGTTGTCTTTTAAGAAATAGTTTTTAATGTATTGGAAAGGTTTGTGGTGAAGTTATTATTAGTATTATTATTATTATAAACCTTTTTTGTTTGTTGTTTTTTTTTGCCTCCACAACGTTTGTGGAGTTTTCTTGTAAACGTGTTTTCATTCTTCCACAGAGCTACGAGTGTCGCTCATGTGGTGCCGGAATAAAATCTGTGCATTTTACGTTTTGGTCAAACTGTAACCTCAAAATGTAATGTTTCATGAGTATCATATCAACATTTCAACAAGAAAGAAAGCAAGACAGCAGCCAAGTGAGAGACCGCTCCTCGAAACAGCTTCGAAACATCTGTAAATGTGAGACTGGTAAATATTTTGCATGAGAGTTCAAATAATTTCCAGCCATGTTTGTGGCAACAGAAGCAGGCGAGCTAAGACACGATCCTCACCCCAACCGTGTCATAAACACAGTGCTGTCACATCAATCGAACATTGAACCTAAAGAAGTAATATTAAAGAGAAATGCATTCAGGAAATCTTCAGACAAAACAGTGAAATATAGCATCAGGTTTGTTTTCCAAAGGATTTATCTCTTTACGTGCCCATGAAAGCAGCGACTTAAAGGAACCCGTCTCCTCCACCGTCTCTCAGCGAGCCCACACTGTACAAGCTCCCCCACCGGCGTGGCGTCTCATTAAAGATCAGACCTCTGAGTCAGTGTTCAGTTTCAGTCACGTGTTGGAGACTGCATCAAACTGAGTACTGACACATGCTGCTTCATATTTTGCCTTTGATTTACTGTCTGCTGTTAAAAGAGGAGAAGACAATCACCTTTCCCACCCATGTGTTTTCTGCCTCCGTCGTCCTGAATGACTGTGGGGAAGCTGAGAGGTCTTCTTTGTCCCGGAGGTTTGATACAGAGACACTTATCTCCTCAAGGATTCCCCGTCAACTCAGCGTAATCCAGCACTGAACTTTAGATGCATCATGAAACTCATAAGCCTATTGAAAGATAATCTGTGAGCTTGTCAGGTAAAGGCAAAACAAATGCGGTGATGGAAAGCGTGATTCTAAAAGTTATAGAATAAATCATCTGAAAGTGTTTTATATTTTTATTTTTATATATTTATCTGCCCGAGTACATTTGAAGCTTTGAGGGCATTCATGGACGATGAGAACGCACACTTGGTATTTTTTGTCATGCTCAAAAACTCTGGTGATGGCTGCTCAGTTCTTTGCAAACCACTTTTGTCCAGAATTGACATTTCGTTTAGATATTCATGTTCTCCAGCGGATGAACCTACTGACTTTGTCGACCCAGTGACGTTTCCTCTCGTGCCACCACATGTTGGATGGACTGCCTGATACTCACGGTCCACAGAGGATGAACTTGCAGAGTCATCTCCTTTCCTCACCTGTTAAATATCTTCTTAACATCAACTCAAACATGTAAAAAGGGACGTATGAGGCAAAAATGTCACAACAACCAAATGTTTGAATATAAATATCTCTAAGTTTCCTATTCAGAGAGAATTTTAAAACTCGACCTTACCACTGAAAATCTTTGGTGAGCCTTTTGTAAACAGGCGGCAGGTGAGAGACTCGAGAAGACTCAAATGTTTTTGGCACTGTGCACCAAGATTAGGCTCAAGCACAAATTAAATATCGACTGGAATCCAACTGCTGTCCAGAAAGCAAACTGTTGCAGAGCATGAAGCTAAATCCTTAAACTGCTTGTCGAGCAGGTCAACAACCACCGTGCACGAACGCTTCCAGTCATCAGTGTGTCAACGTTCAGAAAGAAAGAAAGAAATTCTGTTCTGGACACATTCATCCTTCACACGTGTGCCGCGGCAGGTTGACGAGGCTCTAAAGAGATTATCCTCACATTGCTCCTGATGGTTTCTTGCTTCAGGACGAAGTGTGTCACTCAGCTGAAATATGCTCATGAGATGTTTGTTATTCCATTGTAGGTTTTCGAAGCTAATTCTGAAATGAAGTGTAACAAAGTCAGCTAAAAACAGAGGTCTTTATTTTTCCCTCTGCGTGTTAAGAATTGCTCTGGGGAAGAGTTTGTTTATAGTCGGGAGATGACGGAGAACTCAAGCACTTAATGAGCAAGAAAATGGATGTTTCTCAGGGAGAGAATCTCGTGGTTTGTGTTGCATGGATTCCTTTTATGTCTGTATACGGCAAGTCTAAGGATACAGGATTATATGTTTAATGCTGTTTATTGCACGTACGTGATTTGAGTATATGTTTGTGTATGTGTAGGAGACAGGGCTTTAATAAACCAACGTGTTTTCCTTCCAGTGCTGTTAGTTATTAGTTGTGTTGTCAATCTTCCCTCCACAATATGCAGCTGAGTCCAGAAGTGGACAGGCAATTACCTCCGTTCCACATGTGCTCACCTTACTATCAACCAGCGATAAATAAAATGCGTTGCCCTACTGTAAATTCTATCTGTGCATATTTCTCAAAAACCTGCAATCTCCTCTGCAAGTTATGAGAGCAGCGTAAAGGGCAGAGTGGATGAATAATGAATGAAGCCTGTTGTGAAGATAAGTGTTCATCATCAATGAAGCTCGTACAGTTAGGACAGTGGAATAGGTGAACATTTATAAAACCATGATCATTTTCTTTTGATCCTGTTATTTTTGCTTCCAGTGTAAATGTGAGTGGGAATATTACAGCTGCTGGATGTCAAGACGTGAAGAGCTCAGCCGCCAGGAACAAAAGAGATCAAGTCATATCACGCTCACTTCATGTGTTTATGACGTGAGATTCATATCGGGAGGGCGAGGAGATGCTGGTGAAGTTACAGACAGGAAGGCTGCCAGGCCAGTGACCACAGTTCATGACTGTGTTTCAACATTTGTAAGCGTGACACTGAATATGTTGAAGGAGAGCTCAGGACATCTCCAGCCGTGTTTGTGGAGACCGAAACAGGTATTTTGACCAAATTTGCAACATAAAGAAATCAAAACGACGTAAACATGTTGAGTATTACAACATTACTTCCTCCAAAACATCTGTAGGATCTTGAACCAGATCGTACGTTGGCCCCCTTTCACTGTCAGAAGGGTTATTAACCAGCCAGGTGGACTCGTCCGTATTAAGAGCTCAAACAAGCCTCTTCGATCAGAGTACAAACAGTCCATTACTGTGTGCAGGTGATTCGCCAAACACTGGACCTTCACCCAGGAATCCGGTGTCACGCATCACAAACATGACGTATCACTGAGTAATCTTCACCTTGAAATACTTTGTGCTAGTTCAACTTTTTTGATCTAAAGTTCTGGTTAGTCGAGTTAATTTGTATTTGTTCAGCACTCTTTCATACGTCCAACAGAGACGACATGAAAGCCTGATTTTCTTTTGTGAGAATTGTGATTCTTTCCTACAGTTCCTCAGTTTCAGCTGCAGCGCCTCAGTCCTCTGTGTGCGTATTCTCTTTGCGGTGCATCGTGTGAGAGATCGACTATAAACTTTTCAAGAAAGTTGACAAATCTTTGTGTTCAGTCCTGCGCCATTAACGTCCCGGACATCAAGGCCGACGCCGATGATGGAGATGATGATTCGTCTTCATCACCTCCTTGTGAATTTCATCATGCGGTCTTTTAATTGGAGAGGTTTTTAAACACACGGAAAGGGGCTGACACCTTTGTTCCTTTGACAGCTCACAAAGAAATAACTAAAGGAAAGCAAAGACAAAGAGGGCCGGAGATGAATACTGCCGCACATTTCTGATGTTGAGGGAAAGAGGTTTTGTAGATCAAGGACTTGCATATGCATTTGGTTTATTGAACACCCTACAAACTGACACTGATGATCTAATATTCATTTTATTCTTTGAGCATTCTGAGTTTTTGTGAGCTCTGCAGCCTTCTCATCACTGTTTCCTCCTCTGTCTACAGATTCTTGCAATCATTACATTATAACCAGCACGCTGATAAGTGTGTTATTTGATCTTGACTTGTGATCTTGTTTCCCTTCCCCCATATATTCTTCTTTCACATCCTGTAGATGTGGTGTGACGCAGATGTGTCGGCGTTTACCGCCGCTGTTGCTCCCATGTAGCAAAGACCCTCATGTGGCTCCCCAATCAGACGGTAATGAATGGAGCAATTAGCAGTGATTATTAAGTGCTTTGTGAGGCTTCACTTTGCCAATTCATCATGCGAGCATGTTCGATTTGTCAGACCACCTCCAGACACATGATGATGACAGGCAGCCACACAGAGTGCAAGGGTGCGAAGTCCTTGTCCGTCTGTTACGGACCTGCAGGACGTCATCCTCGTCTCCCAACACTGTAACACAAGACAGCGTGTAGAGAATTGACTAATGCATACATGACGAAAACACAATCATGTGGCCTATTTGATCTGCCAAATGAGCCTTGATGATGAGGAAACATATATCACACCATCTGCTGAAATATAGTATTGATTCAGTCATACCTTACTGGTCTCCTGCATGCACGGTTCATTACTTTACTCAAACACCATATGAAGGCTTCATTAGGCCCCCCGGCTCTCGTATAATTCATGTTGAATGTTCGCCTCCACACACCCACTGAGTGTCAAGGTCATTTTCCTTCGAGTTGTGACCCAGGAGGGCTGGCCGTCCCGCAGGACGGATAGATAGATGTTTGTTTCGGAGCGCCTGTTGTGTTTGTTGTGTCTGATCGGCGATGGGAGGTGCAGAGCAGATAACGGCTCGACCGGATGCATCCGCAGAATGACTGATTGCCGTCTTTCTTGTGCTGGCCAGCGCTGCAACTCCTCCTTCAAAATCAGCTTGGATGTGTCACAACCGCGTCTGATATCAGCCTCGGTGAGCAGAGGAGAAGCAAACGGGTCGCGAGGAGGCGATTTTGAGAGTTTGATGTAACGGCGGTGAATGAAGATCAAAAGCGAGCCGCGGTGGTAATGATGCAGACTTGGCAATTTATCAAGCACTGTAGTCTGGCAGAGTCGCATCAAACTAATCACTCTAGAAACTGTCCCTCATTGTGATGTTGCCAATATCCTGCACGACACATCGATCGCATTAAATGCCCCTGCAAGGACCCGCAAACTGACACTTTCTTATTTAAAATGTCAAAAGATTTCCATTATTAGCAGAACACTATTCATAAAGAAAATCAATTCAGGGTGTTGCAGAGCTGTGGTCTCTTCTGCTTGGCAGGCGGTGTCAGGGCAAACGTCTACAAAGGAGTGAATTCAGGTTGAGCTGGAATACATTCAGCTGAAGCTCCTATTCGGTGAAGCTGCAGATTGACTTAGCAGTCATTTACTCTCTTGCTCAAGGACAGGCTGACGTGACCAAACTTGAGGTTTCTGCAGCAGCTTGTCAGAGGCAGAAATGCTGCTCTCTCATTAAACCATAGCTTGCACTTTGATGTCAAGCAAATGCATTCTCAATAACCCAGAAGCTGAGCGTTAGCCAAACTGGAAGGTGAGCCAACTAAAGCCCAGTGGACCAGATCAAATCCTTGAATTCATCCCGTGGATACACAGCCGATCCCTGGAATTTTCATACCTCACGTACGAGTTTGGCACTGCATTAAAAAGCTGGAGAACTGCTGTGTTAGCATTGGTCACGCAGGAAGAGCTTCGATCACTCACACTCGTCCCCCGACAGACTTGAGTAAAAGTAAAGATATTATGTTAAAATATTACTTTAGTCAAAGTGAAAGTTACTCATACAAACAGTGCTCAAGTTTTAAAGACCTGGTCGATTATCGTGTCTGATATTTAACATTTTTCTGATTATTGGAATCAGTATTTCTTTTTATCTGATTGCTGATCAAATGAATTTATTTAAAAAGAACTCTGCAAAGTGACCAGTGATTATAGTTCTCGAATGAATGTATTAAAACACAACATTTGCCTCCAAAATGTAGAAAATGTAAATACTCATGTAAAGTACAAGTACATCACAGTGGTACTTAATAAAGTAAATGAGCAAATGTCTGTTCCTGAGTCTTACTGGTTTAAAAGCCGTCACTGGTCTGACTGTGTGTTGTCTTCAGCAGTATATTAGGGATCGAATGAAGTTGGTTATCCATAATAAATGTTGGCCGGACTCTGAAAAAGACACCGATGGGGGAAAGTGTTATATGAGCAACATGGCAGAGGCAGTTAGAGTGAGAGAGAAATATAAGGCTGGAAGGTTCCCGTGCTGGTGGAGGTAATCCATTTTTTACGATATCAAAGCCTCCGACAGGCGTGAAACAGATCTCAGACTGTCTCAAAATGTCCACCGTGAGGGGAGCAAAAGGATAAAATCGTAAAAAAGAAATACCGCTCTCAGCTTGCACTGCAGGACACGCTGGTGCGGTCCATACTAAACACACTTGACCTCCATGATTTCCCTCGACTTTCTCCAACACCGACTGGTGCAGAGTTGAAGTTGAAGTTCGGAGAAAAGCCCTCCGCTGTGTCCTGCTCCTCCTCCTGGCACTGAGGCGATGCTTTCAGAAAATCTCTCTGCAGTCTGAATGTGATCAAACAGGCTCAGCGTCCATTATGTCCCTATCACAAAGTCCTCTCAAAGACAGAACTGTCGATTTCAATCAATTTGTTGTATTTCAGGAATATGGTTTCTAAAGCAGTTGACATGAGCAGATGCGAGTGTTTAATCCGATTGATTAACATCCATCTTAGTTTTTAAATAAGTTTCCAAAGTTGGACTCTTCCATTAAAGACTGCAGCAACAAATTGTCTGCTGAGATTAAACCTTCCATGAAGGTATGGGGACTTTTCTTTGTACTTGATCGTCCAAATCCCATTTACATTTTCCTTGATCCTCTTCAAAGGAGGCTTTTACTTTGATGAGTCTGGAGGAGTTAAAGTTCTTAAAGTTGTACTGTGATCATGGGATTCTGACTTCTGCCTCGGTGGGTAAGGAATCGTTTTAATTATGCATCTCAAAGCGTCATCTTTATTGCACCTCTGAGGAATTTGCATATATATTGGATTATCATTAGATTATTATCACAGCAGCCACATCGTTCATTATTCATGAGCAACAAGTTACAAACTTTGCCGTGGATCACATGACACCAGTTAAGACATAATAGCTAACTTCATTCAACGTCATTCTACTGATGGAAAGTCATCCTGTTGCACTTTACAAATGCTTAAAGGATCAATTTAGTTTATTGGCCAATCATTTCCTCGATTAACATTTAATCCATAAAATGTCTAAATATTGAAAAATGCTCGTCTCAATTTCCAAGAGACCAAAGTGACGTCGTCAAATTGCTTCCTTTGTGCAACCAACAGCCCAAAACCCAAAGACTCTTCGTTTACTCATAAATGACAAAGACAAGCAACACGTCTTTAAATTTAATGAACTGATACCAGCAAATATATTACGTTTCTGCCTGAGAAATGAATTAAATAATTAATACATTTCTTGATCGTTGAATCAATTCATTGACAAATCATTGCAGTTGTAATCATATGATACAGTTCATCTGAAGCTAACACAAGGCTACAAGCTAAAATAAGCAGCAGCCAAATCAAAGTTTCAAAGTTTCCATTGAGAACATCCTGGTAGATACAAACCACGTGTTGTATCTGCCATTACAAGTGAAAGGGCGTGAAGTTAAAGTTTTATACTTGAGTTTGAGTCAAATACAAACTTCAACATGGAGTCTGAGCATGTTCTCAGCTAGCTGGAGCTAGCATCACTACTGTTAGCTGCATTAGCCATCCGGGTTGAATGTTGAGCCAAAGTTCATCTTGTTAGTTCATCTCACTGAGTTGCAGCATTAGTAAGCGTTCTCCACGTCCTATAAACCCGAAGCGACGACCCGGAGACGTTCATCCGCTGAAGCTCGGCGAGGAAATGCAGCCTGGGGAACCAGAGAGGAGATTTCACATGAAGAAGACTTACCGCGCCTCATGTTGACTGCATTTAACTTTTCTCTATGATGTTATGAATCCAAGCTATTCGACTCAGTTCAGCAGAATGACTGTAAAATTAAAATTTCAACTTGAATTCTAAACTAGTGAAGGCTGCGTGACTTATATTACTGCTGGTGTAAAAGCTGTTTTGGAGAAAATAAAACCCTGCAGAGAAAGTGAAAGACGGCATGACCTGGCAAAAAAAATTAAACAAGCGAGTGTCCCACAACATGTTAATCCCCAGAGATTACGGCTCAGTATTTACTCTGTTGAGGTCAGCCCCAGTTGAACTCGGATTTTAGCGCCTTTCACCAGCATGTGTGTCTTTCAGCTAAACCCTGAGCACAGTGTTTGAAACACATTTCAGCAGGATCGCCATCACTGCTTCATTAGGTCGGTGAGAAAATAACATTGAGTGCTAATTGCACATTTCAGGAGAGGGACGTGGCTCGGCTGGCCTCTCGCTGCCTAAATGAATATCCCTTAATCACTTTGTTTGTTTTCTAACCTTCTGCACACCAGTTTGTTCACTCGGAGCCCGAACAGAAAAGTTCCAGGACGTACTGAACCTGAGCATCACATCGCTGCGCTGCATAGGAGGCATATATTTATATAATGATACGAGCAGTGGTGAATATTTACACGGAGCCGCGGGATCAGTTTGTTTGATCGTCTCCTCTTGTAGGGCAGAAAAGGTTCACAAGCTTTTTTTTTTCATATGACAAGGACCAAAAAGTTTTCTGAAGCACAAAGTCAAATTGTCTTTGTTTTAGAGTCAGCTTTGATCTGCACATGCTCCCAAACCTAAATGACACTTCAAAGACCCCACACACTCTGGAACAAATAATGCAACTGAATGCAAGACACCACCCGACTCTTTCAAGACCTTTCTATCCTCCCTCCCCGCTCTCACCACCCAAGGTTCATTGTAACAGCAGTGTGACGAACTGTCAGCAAACATCAAATCCAGCGTGTGCTGCTGCGCGGTGTCAACAGCACAGAAAGCTCCACTCGCCCACAATCCATCAACCATGACGGAGGGACATCAAACAGCACAGGCGCTGCCACATTCATCGCAAACAAACCTGCACGCTGGGCCGACTGCTTCGCCCCACCTCGCATCCTCCCACTGCCGTGCTCTCACCTTCCCTCTCTGCATCTCTGTCACTGCCAATGTAATGACACGCGTGTATATACGCATACGTAAGCACGCACATGCACATGTGAGGCTGTCGACATCGCTCCGCTCCGACACGACCCTGCAGTGACAGTATCATGCACAGGAGCAGAACACACACGTCTTCCCGTGTGTGCCGCGGCGGCTCCGACACATGACAGCTGCTATTGTGTGCGATTGTAAGAGTGCTCTCTAAAATGTCAAAAGGATTGCGGCTCTCTAACAGTGAGTAAAGAACCCGTGGGACGAGGAAAATGGCATTTCATCTGCAGAGCTTTCAGACACCATGCTGTGTCTGAAAGTTGCATGATTGTGGAATTGGATGTAGCACACAGTGATTTCTTTAAATGTTTTATTTCTTTTTTATAAATTATTCTGGTTGACATTTGTATTGGTCTAATAGAAACACAAGAAAATGTTTTTAAATCAATGTTGATGGAGGAAACTAAGAGACAGAGATGTGACCGAGCAACAGAGAAGAACCAGAGAAGGACCGACTCTCTGCAGTCGGCTTGTAAAGACGGACTAGTGAGTAGACGAGTCTTCAAATGTTCGTAACAACCTCTGTAGTCTCATTCAGCCACTTGTTAGAAACCGCTGCTTTTGTTCAAAGTTAGCATGTAATGTTACATTACATCTGACAAACTCTGCACAAACCTGGGATCTGGATTTACTGCTGAATCGCACGTGAAGAGCCTCTATAAAAGAATTAAGATATGAACTGTGGGGACGAAGGTCGGCTCAGTAAAACACGTCAAGGTTTATAACTCTCTCAAGACTAACTGCTAAATCATTAACCGAGGACGAGGAGGGTTAATGTTACTAATAGACACTGTTAATTAATTCAGTAAAAGCTCAACTCGCCTCGTTCAGTGTGATGGAGGTGGTCTGCTCCACCTGTGACTTCTGTATTAGAAAGTAATTAGACTCTAGGTATTTATTACCCATCAGGTGTTGAAGGGCACTGGTGGAAATACTCCCACATACATTAAGTTGATCTAACCTTGTGTGCAGCGATGAATAATTAAAATGCCCCTCGATGTTGGCTCCATTTTTAGGGGAATGTTCTACGGGCCAAAACAGATGTGGTAATAAAACAAACAGTCTCCGTCACGTCGCCTCGTCGTCGTGCTGAAGCGTTTCCATCCTGCTGCAGCTGACCTGCTCTAACAGGCCAAGGCTATCGAGCCATAAGGGGCTTGTTATTTTCCCAGCAGGCACCTCATTAGAGTCCCTATGACCTTTTGCGATTGAACAGACCATCGGCCGCACAGCGTTTTGAATACAGATATCTATTCCACCGGCACTTTTTTTTTTCTTTTCACGAGAGAAAGGACATTGTGCCCCGATCTGAGAAAGTGCTGCCAACCTGAACATTGGTTCCGGCTTGGTCGGATCAATTATGCGGCGCCACTGGCAAGTTTGGTTTCTGTTGGCAAAACACAGCTCAGGGTTAGACGGAATGTTTCTTTTCTCAAAATCAGATTTGTGACAAATTGCTTTTCTGATGAATGTAGTGCACATCACAGTATGAACTCTCTAATATCAAACCTTTAATTTTATCATTTGATTCGAAGTTAATGAAGTAAAGTAACTTTTTCCTTGTTTAAAGGCGACTATTAACTGAAACTTCAGCTCAGTAAAGGTAGAGTTGATCTTTCACACTAAGTAACACATGAATACAAGATAAACTGCACTGTTCCTCTCAACAGCACAGTTTAATAGCTGTAATGAAAGGTTGTTTTTTTCCTACACTGCACACAGAATGGCTGAAATCCGTCCAATTATCTCCAGCGCTCCTGCCGCTGTGTCCTGTCCCTGTCCTTGGGAAGCCTTCTGTTTTGCATCTTGCATATCATTAGCACAAAAAAGCACTTAACAGTCTCTGCTGGAGAGGTTTGTAACCTACTGTAGGCGACCTTCACCTCTGCCAAGTGCAAATCTTTGTCGTAGTGTTTTTATCCACACTGTTCCTCTACATACTCGTAGGACTGCTGTGTGATGTCACAGGACAAATATCGACCCCGAGGACCCGGCACTAGATTAAAGACTGTGAAAATGTCTTTGGCTAGCTAACGCGGTTCAGGTTTAACATCTTTCTCAAGGCTTGAAGACAGTTTATTACGTTATTACGTTTATTACGTCTCATTCAGGGAAAGTTTCTCTGACCTGCGTCCGCTGTCTGAACTTTCACTTCCTGCAGCTCAGCTGCCGTTTATCTGTCACGACCTCATGCCGCATTTCTCAATTCACCTCTGTACCGCTGCACACTGCGCTAAAAAGAGGTAATGGACTAACCCGGTGATACAGGAGGCCACAACAGCAGTAAAGAGGTGCTTTAATTTTCCCTCCAGTTAAACATCTCTGTGATATGGTGGGATGCGCACATAATTGCAGGGATCAGGGACATTTAGATTAAGGAAAGATG
>OMLP01030180.1:6122-18827 GCA_900302685.1 Spondyliosoma cantharus
ACAGTGTGTGTGTGTGTGTGTGTGTGTGTGTGTGTGTGTGTGTGTGTGTGTGTGTGTGTGTGTGTGTGTTCACAAAGTAAAGCTTCATCAGCTCTAATCAGACTTTTAATCTGGTTGCAGATCTTCGGAGCCGATGACGTGTTGTGCACGAGGATCTACGGACGAGCGCAGTAGAATCCACGTTTCCTTCAACAAACCTTTCCGTTTTCTCCAGCGAGATAATTTTCATGTTAAATCAGCATCCAGTGTTTTGCATCTTCATGAAAATCACAAATGGATATTAAATATTACGGCTTTGTTCCTTTTGTATATAATTTTCTTTAGCATTGAAAATTAAAACAATCAAACGCAGATTTTTTTTGTTCAATCCACACGTTTGATCTTTGACCCTGTGAACAACAGATACGGTGCCGACAGCAGTTTGAAGACTGACTAGTGCAGATTTCAAATTAAGGAGCAATTTGTACTAATTTGTGTTTAAACCTTTAAACTTCAACAGAATGTGCAGCGCTGTCTGAGATGTGTTGTCCTGTTTGTTTGCTCCATTCTCACAAAGTGCACCTGTGAAAAATTACTTTCTGGTCAAAGCCACAGACCAATAAATATGGACGAGCTTCTGAAATTTAAATTTAATGCCAGAGTGTCTTAAACCTTCATTTTCAGCCAGCAGGCAGGAACTCCACTGGTTTCAGAAGAACTCTGTATGTAAGCTTATGAGGAAATGACTCTTTTCACTTGATTTTAGCTTTAAAGCATTAAAGCTCTTCTAGTCGTGACCCAAAATAAAATGAACCTGAAAATGAGCAACACGGCTCCATGAAATAACTAATTTCATACAGAGACGAGGCAGAAATAAAGAAACAGGCGATCAGCTGAGCTTCAGTCTATTCAAAGGATAGTTTAATGCCAAACACCATACTAACACTCATGTACAACATCAGAAAAGTCCAGAGAAGAGACAATAAACCAAGTACAAACCACGTCTTTATGTACAATCAGCTCTGCGGGACATCCGGTGGTGTTCTTTATCAAACACGCTAAATATAAAAATAAAAACCCAGATAATAAACTGTTCCAAGATTGTCTGTAGCTGGTAAAGTTACTGACCATCGCCTTGATGCAGATCAGAAAAATGTAAATGGGTGAGCTTCTCTTGGCTGCATACATTTCTGTAATGTAATGAAAAGCCTGCCGCTCGTATGTCGAGCATCATGGATACCTTCCGATCCCACCAATCATTACACAAACTGCAGAGAGGAAAAGGCATAGAAATGCTTAGCTTACATCCCTCTTCTAAGGGAATACAACATTCACATTTGTATTTCAGCTGCAAATACAAACTGTTAAAACTGCGACTGAGAGAATTATTGCTCGTTTGTTTTCTTCATCCTTGAACTGTACACAAGTCACGCGGCTGACATTCACGTACAGACTGTACATCAGTCAGTGTCTGTTGGCAACACTGGGCATAAAAATAAACACAACTTATGTACAGATTTTATAGGTGAGACACGAAGCTGTCGCACAGATTCTAACCATTTGGTAAAGTTTAAATACAACAAAAAATTAATAGAACTATTAAGACTGCAGTATTTTGAAATTTAGTATTTTACATGTACTGTACTTTCCAAAAGGAGAGATTGCTGCTCAGCTACATTCAATCATCTTAAAACCACGAGTGAGAATCGTGTCAACCACTGAAGGTAGAAATGCGCAGAAAGGGCTTTTATATAAAATGGGTCATTTTTTCCTACTGAATAAAGACTTGAGGACAACACAGCGGACCAGGAGGGAGAAAGAGCTCTGTAGAACATCCTTTGGTAAAAAACAGTTACAATTTTGCATTTTCTTAATAAACTTCTCTGCAACCTCTAACTAAAGACTGACACTATGTGTGTTAATGTTCGCTACACATCAATAACATCTGATAAAAAAAATCTAGATATAAACAACATATTTACACAAAGTGTTTGGGCGGTCATATATTATTGTCTGCTGGCATTGTATTGACACCAAGCAACTACCCAGCACTCCCCAGAGATGTTGAGTCTATATATTCAGACTGTCAGAGTGCCTTATTGCACCTTCACCAGCAGAAAACATTCACAGGCTACACAAGTTTACAGCTGGAAGTCTGACAACACAAACAGAAGTAACAGGTACTTGTTCTTCCTGAAGAGAACGACTGAGGTTGTTTGTTTTGATTCCTGTAAAATGATGAAGTGGCCATAAAAACACTTTGACTTCACTGTTGAGTTTCTGAGGTTAAGTTATGAAACGACCAGGTTTAAACTGTGGATTGACTGAGTGACGAGAGTTTTCTCTGTATATTAAATTGTGTGTAAAAATCTGCATTTCGTTTATTCATATATATTTCATATTGCAGTAAAAGCTTGAAAGTTAGGACAAAAGTTCCTGAATCAGTTGCGACACATTCACAAAGAGTGGACGACTTACATCCCATTTAAATTGTGGATTAACAACCTTAAAGATTTTTGGCAACTGAATCCAGTGACAGCAGTTTTGGGAGCTACTGTGTGTGAAATCTTCACTGGCAGCTCGTCGTGTGAAGGCGGCCACAGTTTATCATCCTGAAGAGCCACTACAGCGTTCTGTACTTCACCCGGTACTTGTTAACGTTGAGATAATGGAGGACCTCCGGGCAGCAGGTGGTGGTGCAGGACAACATGCCTTCTCGTTCAACTCCCATCAGCCACTTCTGGTTGTCGACAGCCATGTCGCCGGTCACGTGCTCTTTGGCCCAGGTGTCCAGCCAGGCCTGGAAGCGTCCGTGCAGGCGCGTGTTGACCCGCTGTTGGGACTAAACACCAGAACAACACAGCTCAGCTACAAAGACACCAGGTCAAGAATACAGGCACAGAAATGCACCTCCACAGTCAGATCATCAAATCAGGCTGTGACATCAACACAACACTGGGCTGCTGAAAATGGAGCCTGGGAGTAACTTTTCTGAAGACACCATGTGAAGTGTTGGCCGCACAAAATCCTCCACAGGCGTCGTATCAGCACAGCATAAATGCTGAAGGGCTCTTGTTATCAATTTATATATTCAAAAAGTGATATTAATATATGCTTATATATTCACTTTAAAATTGGCTTTTAGAATACAACACACAGAGTTATAATCAAGATGAGGTATTAGTAGAACAAGCACACATGCTGCAAAACCCTTCACTTGATTATGATCCCAAAACATCAAGTTAATGACAAATTACTGCTAAATACTTTCTCACTACTGGAGGTAACAACGTACACATTACTTTTATATTGCTAACTGTTGATAGCATTGTGAAATCATCGTGTCCTGAATGTTGCACAACTGCACCGGCAGCTCTGTTCACTTCTTTACCAAGTAATATATATTTTATATCTTATATAACTTTTGATAATGAAGCAGGAACAGATCCACAGTAAGTATGTTTAATACGCTCTGTGCCTACCTGATGGGCCCGTGTGAGTGCAGTGTGCCTGTACATGTAGTCCTCTGACTTGCAGACATAGACCATCTTGTAGGAGTTGAGCTTGAACATGCACTCCATCTTTAGCTCACTGCTGCCGTCCTGCGACTTGTCCGAGAGGCCCTTGTTCATCCTGTCCTGCTGCAGTTGCTCCCATCCTCGCTGGCACTTCCTTATTCGTCGCAAATTCCTGAAAGTGGAAACAGATCGACAAGCATGAATACCAGAGCGACCCCAGAGGAATTCTTCTGATTACTCCACATCAAAGGGGTGCATCACGTTTACAGGGAAAGTTCGCACAAATTTATGAAATCAGTTTTATTTTCACTTGTAACATATGACACAATTTTCTGTTTGACAGTACGAAGGATTTTAAAGTCTAGGGGATGTGATCAGGTGCAATAAACATGACATTAAGCAAATTTGAAAGCAGTATAGACAAATTTGAGAGGACTGTCCCTTTAAACAATTATTTTTAAACCCATGCATTGCAACTCACCGAGTAATAGAATTAGATTGGGAGTCAAATCATTCGTGGGAAATGTGGATCTATAAGAGCAGCAGAGGCAGCAGTCGGAACATTTCTGTACAGTGCACTTCCGTTGCACAAACACAGTTCAAATCGAAATCTGCTTTGCAAACAAATAATTGGAAATGGATCCTGATTTTGTGCAGGTTATAAAAAAAATGCAATTATTCACCCACCTGAATGAAAGTTTTAAATGTGTACTTACCACTGAGGGTACAGGTGAGCGGGGACTGAAACCATGAAGCATATTTTTGCATTCAGGGCTCCACTTAAAAGACATGACAGTGAGGCCAATTTCAGGTAAAAACTGTTAGAAACAAACACTAGAAAATTGCTGCCTGATTGGATACCAATCAAAAAATATGAGCTGAGAATACTTTGATGTGCACATACTTTCACCAACAATGTACAGAGTGTTATGATCATGAGATGAAGACCCAACACAACTGGAAAAGAAACGGCTCGAGGTTTAACCGCCATTGAAGGTGTTTGTGAAGCCTTTTGACCTCCTGTGCTGCTGATCTCTCATAGATTTGATGAAAAATAAAAAGAGAAAAGGACAAGATGTGGGTGAGCCCACTGATAAATCATAGTCAGGCACCAGATTTATGCAATGGGTTGAATAAGAGAAAACTAAGAACAAGGTTTGCTTGTGCTTTGAAGTACTTTTGAAATGTTTATGGTAATGGACAGCCATCTCAAAGAAACATTTAACTCAAACAAGCACCAAAAAGCAATGACAGACTTTATGTGCAACACTCAACTGGAGCTATAAGATAGAGCGACACACCACGCCTCCATGCACAGCCCTCAGGTGTCAGGAAAGAAATACACCAACATGAACATACAATTTAGACAATCATTTTATTTACAAACCCTTCTCCTCTGTACAAGTGTTGCAGATAATGTGCTTGACCAGAGTTTTTAAAAACTAATGAGCACTAATCTCCGTCAAACCAGTGGAAAAATCCTCACCAACAACAAAAAAGTTGCAACGGGAGTGCACTGTTTCCACTGAGAGTTATTATTACAAACAGAACACTGAGTATAACAGACTTAAACAAATGGACATTTCAACATTTACATTTGCAAACAGTGATTAAGTCACATACAGGACCTTTGATCTGAATACAATTACAAACAAAGGGCATGATAAGGTAGAAAAGGAAACCAGGACTTCACTGTTGTCTTAACAAAGTCTTTCAGGTCCAACACAAGAGCTTCAGTCTCTCAGTCTCAGGTCAAAGACATCGTAGAAAAGTTTAATTAAAATGAAAAAGTTGGAACCCATTTGTTTTTCTGTGCATTCAATGACCTTCGTTCTTATGTTACACAATGAAAAGATCATCATTTTAAATTCAATACAATGTGAATAATCAAACCAGAGGATTCCTCACAGCTGTCTGCTAAAGAGGGAATTCAAAACCCACCATCAAGCCAAAACCACTTTTAAAAAACCTTACTGTTAATAAATAAATTCCCATTAAAAAGGAACTGAATCAATGAATAAATAAATTCCATTTTTTTTAAAAGATGGCCATGTAAAGTGCAATCTTCCATGTGAGGCAGATGTCAGAAACTGAAAATGTTGGAGGCTGATGAGATTCCTAACAAACAGTTGGGCATTCAGTCACTGCAAGAGTTTCACTGTAACTGTGGAGTTACTCGTTTAAATCTACCTTCAAACCATCTGCTTGTTCTTTACTAAAAAGGCAGAGCTCCGATGCCTCTGATGAAGATGTGTGTGGTTACAGAGAGCTTCCTAAGTCAGGCTTGTGCAGAAGTGCCACTGTTTCTATCTCTGAAAAGGAGTTGTTGTGTTTGGCAGCTGGTTTGGCTTGTCAACAGTGGAGTGGCTGCTCGGCTGCCTAGAGCCTCAGGACAGAAGCTTATAGTGTGCAGACAAGAGGGAGACATGGCTGGGGCCTCACCTGGGGAGGAACACCGGCTTCTGGGCGAGATGCTCTCGCAGCTCTGGAGATGCAGAATCTGAGTTTAGGTATCTCCCCACATAGTCCGACCACCTCTGTGCAGGACGGAGCAGAAAAACAACACATGTATTAAATATACAGAACAGCAGAGCGACATCCTTCTCAGAAGTCTTCACTACACCAGACAGAGGCCTTTAAGGTGAATCACTCCACGTTTTACCCACCGTGTTGAAAATGATAGTTGACCTCACATTATTACCTGAAGCCTGACACATAATCTCTCTACCTGAACTTACTGCAGACACACTGGTTTAGACTAGGGATGTCAGTCCTGGTTAGTTTTGCTTTTAAAAAGCCGTCACCCATAACCAGTAACCAACCTCTAAATAAAGAAAAAAAGTGCAAAATGATGTGATATTCAGGAGCCACTTTCCATTGAACTCGGCGCTCCATCGACTCAACGAGCTCCGGCGCACCGCCAGCACCCGGCGAGACTGTCGGATGT
This sequence comes from Spondyliosoma cantharus, assembly GCA_900302685.1. Taxonomy (NCBI): domain Eukaryota; kingdom Metazoa; phylum Chordata; class Actinopteri; order Spariformes; family Sparidae; genus Spondyliosoma; species Spondyliosoma cantharus. The sequence goes on from OMLP01030180.1 coordinate 12,567, forward strand.
GCCGGACGGAGCAGCTCTGACTGAGGAGCACTCGTCTCACATAGGTGGACTCATTCCCACTCTCTGTTTTGTTGCCGTGTCTGGACTGACTCTCCCAGTCAGCACTGATGATGCTGCAGGTAGTTGTGAAGTTAGCTTTTGTTTCAGAGAGCCTGTCTGCCCTGTCGGACTTTTAACTTCTCATTCTGAAGTCAAAGTGCTTTTCCCTGCGTTTAGTCACCGTGGCTCTCAAAGTCCAAACGTACGTGGACTTGAGGCAACGTTACAGATCCGACTCTTTGAATCCCTCACCCTCTACCACACTGACAAGCAGCACATATCTCCTGTGCCCACTTTCTTCTCCCTGCTACAGGATCTTTGGCTGCGAGCCACATGGCAGCAGAGTGTCTGCTCTTAATGTACGACAGCATAGTGCCATAGTACTACTGAACTAAAGCGTCGCGTCACACATTTCAACTCATATGTACTCACACAAAGCATTTCACCACCACTAACATACCTGCAGCTCTCACATTGGTTGCAGGTTGTACTACACAAGATGTAGCTAAGTACCTAAGGAACTGACGACACAGTTTATGAACTCTAATTTAATACCGACTGACTCTTACCTCTGCCTCCGCTGGCTCATCAGAGTTCTCCTCTTCTGTGTCCAGCAGCTCCACAGCCAGACTGACAGATCCTCGGCTCTTTGCAAACATCAACTAGACGAAACAAAAGCAATCAGAGGAAGTTGCTTAAAAATAGGTGTTTATAACAGTTGAGACAGGCGCACAATGTTATCATCACTTTCCGGCCTCGTCATACCTTGAAGCAGTTCTCGTCTGACATGAGCTGCTCTGACTTGCGCTGGTAGGCTCCCTCTGCTGTGGCCCTGGACGACTGTGTGGACGATGTGCCCCCAGTGGCTTTATTGGCACATTCGCTGAGGTACATGTCCGTCACACGCACACAGACATCATCCGTGACGAGGTGCTGGAGCTGAAACGGCAACACATTTATTATGTGACATCCGTCCACAGAAACAAGCTCATTAGATTACGGGTAATTAAGATAAGATAATGTAAAGATGGACTGCTGACCTGCCGAACAATGCTTTGGATGAGTTTGTCCATGGTGAAGGCAATGTAGGCATGGATGGTAAACATTTCCCTCAGGGAGTCCTCGTACTGAGCCGGCTCCATGTTTCCATCCAAAAGATTACGCACCATTTCCAGAAACACTGAGTAATAGTCCTCCACATCAACATCCACTGCAGGTAGAAAACAGTGAATGTGTTCAATCATTAGTGAAAAATGACAACATGTGTCATGATGTGCTGCGGTTGTGTGTCGTGGAAGGATTCAAGTGCAATTATAGAAAACTTAAGAGGCCAAACTAAAAAGTCTTTTCACTTACTCGGCTCTCTCATCTTCAGTTGGATCGCTGGGTTTTCATTTTTCTCCCTCTTGAGCCCCAACACCTCTCTTTCCCACTCTCGTTCACGGGCGTCCTCCTCAATCTGCTTCTCAGCTTGGCCGTAGATTTTTAGCAAACGAGAACAGAGAATGTGGTGAAGACGAAGGAAGATATACCAGTAGTTGTTCACAAACAACAGGTTATAGGCTTCATCTGTGCCTCGCAGCTTCTGAGCTGCCGTGTTGCTGAAGAGGAGCTTGGACTTTGACGGGCTGCTTCCTGGCAGGCCGTTGTGCTTCTTGGGGCCGTCTGGATCCATTTCCATGTCCTCTTCCTCCTCTTCTTCGTCCTCCTCCACATCAGAGAGCTCACCTCGTCGTGCAAACAGCAGGTCAGGGATGAAGTGGTGGATGATCTGTTTAATCTTGTACTTGTCTTCTTTCTGGATTCCCACCTGTCTTTTGACGTGGTGGATGATGAGGGCAGCCGCGTCCTCCAGGATTTGGCTGTCATCATACGTCAGGGTCATGTGTGGGCCGCTCAGTGGCAGTGTGGCAGCTTCCTCTGACGCTCGCTCCTGGCGCTACAGGACACAGACAGGAGTAGATTGAGCTGAATTTAGAGGCATTTCACTTATTAGACACATAAATAAAATAAACTAGATGAAATGAGCCATGTCCCATTTACAGCTTCACAACATAAATCCAACTGTGCAATTGTGGAAAGCAATTATTGTGCCAGCAATCATCGATCACAACGACTCGTAATGTTTCCCGTCTTTTAAATTCATCAGATTCTTTTCAAGAGAACACGTTTGCTTACGTCATCATAGAGCATCTCGATTTCATTCAGTAAGGTCTTTGAGCGCAGCACTTTGGTGTCGTTCTGCTTGAAGTTGATGCCTTGATGGTCGAGAGACTTCAGATAATACTTTTCATTCTGCTCCCGCCAGATTTTGTTGAAGCCTCTTTGAGCTTCTCTCCACTCCTCATCCTTCATTTTTAATCTGGAACAGTCACATGAAAAGACATCTTTAAGTCTTTCTAAATCAAATCTCATAAAATGTGAACAACTGTTAACACCTGACCAGACGCAGATAAGAAACTGAAATCTGTCTTAGAACCTTTTCAGCACTATGGGGACAGACGCCGCCGGGTTCCTCTTGAGCCCGTCGATGATGTCGTGAGCCTTGTCTCCATATATCCTCTGGATAGCTTTGCGGTGAATGACCTCCGAGGAGCCGCCCATCGTGTTGTCCAGCTTGAAGCGCAGCTGCTCCTCAGCCGACATGCGAGACAGCCGCCGCTGCACCGTCTCCAGGGCTCGTATCGTGGCAAGGTTAGCTTCTAACACAACATCCAGCTAAAAGGGGATCAGAATCACAATCACAATCACAATCACAATCACAATCACAATCACAATCAGAATCACAATCCCTTTATTTGTCCCAGGAACAGGAACATTTCTTCATCACAGCAGTCAAAGGACAGTAATAATGCAATAAACAATAATAACAGTAAACAATAAACTATATAATAAAAAGGTTAGAAATAGACTCATACATAATATGTTAATAGGTTCATTGTTAGCAGTGTGTTGTTGTTAAAGCGTTTACAGTTGAGTTTCACGGCTTTTGTCCGTAATAATATTTTAAATCTGTCTTTTCTGTGGTCTTCACTTCAGATCAAAGTGCATCGTGGACTGCAAACATCTTACGACCATTCAAGAACTCAGTTTTTTACTCTGCCAGTGTTTGGACGGAGTGTTCCTCACCTCAAAGCGCTCATCCTCACATCTGTAAATGTGCTCCTCATATTGAGTCTTCTTGGAGCTCACAAACGTAGAATCCTCTGACCACGATGGGAATGACACCCATGTGTCATTCAGGACCTGCAACACAACATCCCATTCAATTCAAACGTACGTTTAAAGGCTTTTTGTGAAGATTCTCATTTGCAATCCTGTCGAATTCACAGGAGGCACAAGATAAATAAATGATTAGAAAAGTGTGATATTTAAGACCCACTGATGAAAATCAACCACAGCTGAAAAAGCTCGATTAGATTATTCAGAGTTCAAGTTGCACTTCATATCGATGCTGCGATCCTGTGTAATGTTTGTTTAAAAGAAGAAAAAAAGTGTTTATCATTGGAGGAAAAAATCAATCAAAGCCAAGTTTGTTCAACTGTAACCAAATATTTCTTCATTTCTCAGGTGAAGATGTGACAAATGATGGAAGGATCGGCTGCTTTTCTGCCATTTCATCGTTATTTTGAAAAGCTCCGGATTTGTTGACGATCAATCACTCGAAATAACAAAGAAGAAAAAATGTATGTTCTATTGACTATTCAATGTATGCATTAAAAGCACATTCGGGGCCTGGTGACTGTAAATGTAGCAGCAGCAACTGAACACAACACCAGTCGTAGTCCTGAGGCTATTTTCCAGATACATTGACTGTACCTGGTAACGCTGCAGGAGAGAATAAACATCATGACAGGACTACCTTTAATAAGCAGACTTCCTCTAGTGACTCACCTCTCTGCACAGTGGCGTCCTGCCTGTGCACTTGGGCTGCTGGTAGCTCTTCGGCAGTGCTCTGTAGCTGGACCCCAGCCTCTTGCAGGAAGCGTAGTCGATCTCCATGGCGATGCCCTCCGTTGCACGCTCCTTAGGTAAACTCTCTGCGTGGCTCGACTCCCCGTGGCTCGACTCTCGGTAGCCCAGGAAGTTTTTAAACCATGTGAAAAGCTCCGGGAATTTTCTGTCAATCATGGCACAATATATGTGCAACAATCAACAGTGGGGCTATGGCCATGTGGTTTTACAGTTCACAAGTATTACGTTGGATGTAGATACAAAATCAATACTGTATTTCATTAGTAACAGAGCAGCTGTACTTCACAGTAACACAGTCAGAGGCCCTGAAGCACTGGTGACTTTTGGTGTGTGTGTGTTTAAACTCACGCAAGAAATGGGATGACAAGCTGCACCAGCTCGGCACGAGAGATTACTTCCTGGTTGAAAATGTGAAGACAGCGCAGGAAGTTGTCATAGGCCTCAGAGCTCCTGAGAGCCTTTCTCACCTGTTAAAGGAAAAGGAAGTTAACAAACGTTCCTCTGAGCTGGTTTATCTTTAATAGCTACTGGTGTTACCTGTAATAATACTGACCTTCTCAAAGAACATCGTTTCAGTGCTGGTGCTGTGTTTGCCGACTTCACTCATGCCGTGGTCTTTCCCCATTATTTTGGGTTTCTTCTACAAAGGTGTAAAGAAAGGAAAACATTGTGATGTTGCATGCTCTCCAAAAAGAAAATGGTTAATGTTCTTATAAAATACAATACTATTACTCTGAAGTTTGGGAAAATTTAAACACATCCAGTTACCAAACTAAAACAGTCCGATAAAACAAAGACTCAACTGTAGCATGAGATGCTGCTGAACTGCATTAATGAGGTGTTTTGCTAATATTTAGACCTTGTGAATGTAAATTAAAGATAATTTGTCTTTGCAGAAGAAACAAACAGCACAATGAGCTGAATATGTGCAGACAGCAGCAGCAGCAGCAGCAGCAGCAGCAGCGTGGTGTGTACCTTGACAGGTGGTGTGGCTCCCACTCCTGTGGGTCTCCTGATTGGCAGACCGTTCTGGCTCAGCCTCTGCTTGTTGTTCAGTAAGGGTCTCTTTACTGTGCCACCGTGATCATTACGCACCGACTCTGCTCTGTCTGGTGTAGCCTTGCCCAGAAGCTGAGAAGAATATTTCACAATATAACATCACCAGAGAAAGTCTTTGTCATTAGAGTTTTACATTTTCAGCAGGACTGTAAATGCAGTGCTTCTCAAATGTTTTGTCATGACCCCCTTCAGAAGCAAAACTGATCAACTGATTTTTATTAAGCATCCACTATAACATGGAAGCTACTGAAAACACACGCCAGGCTTAATCTTATTAGGAAAAGGCTGGCAGGCTGCCTTTGCTAGCATCAGAGCACCCAGACAGCCAGAACAATGCCAACACCAAACAAATCAAGTCCAGTTAAAGTGTGTTCACTGAAACTTACCATCGAGCTGTTTGCATCAGGCAGGAACTGTCCGAACTCTGAGAGCAGGTCTTCCTGGTTTTTGAAGAGTCTTGCCACCTGAGTGTAGACCTCCTGCTCGGTCAGTGCCGGGGTGTAGTTACCTCCTGCCTCTTTAGCATTTCGCTGTTCCTTCTGGAAATGTTATAATTAAAAACAAAAAGGGAGGTGAAAAACACACGTACACTGGGTATCAACAGTTTTGCTGATGCTATCTGCCCACATGGCGTTCCTGTTCTTACCTGGTATGTGTGCAGGATTTCCAAGAAGGCTTTGTAGATGTCTGGCTGACCCTGGAAGCGGTTCTTGATCTTGTTGACATAATTTATAGCGTGGTTGAACTCCACCGGCTGGTTGTTCTGGAGTGCGGGCCCACCGGACGGCGTGCTGCTCACAGGAGTGTGGGACTGAATGGAAGGTGAGCGTGGTGAGGCGCAGGAGGGGATGGATGGGTTGGGCTGGCTGGTGGGTGTATGGGCTGGAGACTGAATTGGCTGATGGGAGAGACAAAAGAAGAGCATGTCATTGTACACTCATCAGGGAAAGATTCAGTTTAGTGGGCAAAAACTGGAAAAGTGTCTTCATGTCAAATTCCAAAGTTTTTAACTGTGAAGCAACTTAGATGAAAACTTCAAAAGACACAATTCAGTGGATCAGCGTAGCAGCCTGTATTCTACCTTGCTGGTTTTATTCGGAGCAGGTTGGGTGGGTACGGTTGGAGTGGTGGTGGTGGTGGTGGTTGGGGTAACGGTGGCGGTGGCGGCGGCCGTGGTGGCTGCGGTGG
>OMLP01030180.1:18847-36032 GCA_900302685.1 Spondyliosoma cantharus
TGCGGTGGTCGTGTGCGGACCAGCCTGTGGCAGACTCTGGTGCTGGGGTTGGCTCGCAGGTTGGCTGGATGCTCCACTCACAGGGATGTTATGAACAGATATGCCGTGAGGGGTGATGTAGTGGATCTGACCTGGCGTGGTCACATTGACTAGATCATTGGTTTGAACCTCGATCTTATATCCGGGTGGCAAGAAAGTGTTGAAACCCATAATGAGGTCTGGGTGGCCCTTGAAGAGCTGCGACACACGGTTGATGACTCCAGGAGTGTCTATGCTGTAGTGGAAGAACGAATGAGAGTAATTTAGCTTCTGATTCATCATCCAGAGACTGGTCTGCATGTTGCATATTAAAACTTGATGTAGATTTTAGTTTTAATTGATGAGGACGAGTCAATAAAATCAGAACTGACCTCTGAGACTTGAACTCCTTCATAATATCAAGGAAATCATTATAAACTTGCGGCTGATTCCCAAACTGCAGCTTCACTTGATCCAGATAGGACAAGGCGTCTTCAACCTGTGAAGGAGAACCAATATTGTATCATTTCTCTCCTCAGATCTGATATTCTGTCACACTGAAGTCAAATAAGTTCAAAAGGCCTTTCAACTTAACACTGAAGGTTTTGCTGTGCACTGTTGTTTCTACGGTGGGGTTACCTTCAGTCGCTGGAACTGTTGCTGTCCTTGGGTTGAAGTCATAGCTGTGGGTGGATGAACGTGACCCTGGACCACTGCTGGGCCTTGGGCCTGAACGGCCAGGCTGTGTGCGTGGGGACCAACATGAGGTGCTGTATTGTGTCCGTGCCCATGTCCTCCTGTGTTCTGAGGCATTGTAGGGACCTGTTCAGGAAGAAGTGACACAGACTTCAGGATCCTCAGACTTTACAGATGACCTTGTCTTGTGTCTTTTGCATATTACTACAATTAAACTGAATAAAGGACAGCTTGAAACAGAATGTTACACTTTTTAATTGACATTCAGTTCAGAGAAGAAGCACTTTAACATTTCTTCCATTTGATCAGCTCACAGAAAGAGCGAGTTTAAAATCGACTGGTACCAGTCTTCATACCTGGTAGCCTTGTGGGAGAGAATACTGGATGCCGGTGGACGGCTGCATGTTGTCTGCAGGTGCCTCTATGACAGTCGGGGCTGGGGCGAGGGCCCGGTGCTGGAAGCTGTCTGCAGTTCCTGGAACTGGAGGTCGGCGTGACTGCTGCTGCTGAGGTGCAAATACTAGTTCCGGGTCCTCCACACGCCTCTTCATTGTATATGCATACTCACAAGGGCTAAAGTGGAAAGACAAAGAACGCCAGTTAACAGCGATCCTGTTAGCGTTTAGAACTGGTAAAGTCATTTGAGGCACATTAAAGGGTAATTAGTTTATAAAAAATAATTATCTAAAAAAGGCCTTTCATGGCTATTGAAGCATGGTTACAATAAAACTGCCATGACATGTTAAAGTCTATAAAAACAGGCCTGATCACACACTTTGATATTTCCAATCAACACCATTGTCTTACATTCAACCTGTATTTATGCACTATACTTACAAGTACTGGCATATTGATGAACTCTATTAAAGCCATATTTTACACATGTACCAAGTTTACAAGTCAAACGAATCCACAAAATCACAATCAATTAGTTTATAAATAAAATAAAACCAGGGACAAAAACTAAAACTAACTGAGTGCATGAAAACAAAAGTCTGAAGAAATCATTTTACAACAGCGTCTCTGTGACAGACCAACCAAATGGCTGTAGCAGCCAGTTAGGGACCGTCTGTCAAGTGACAGCCACATTACAGAACTGGAGCCTCTCGGACCAGCGGTGACTCAAGACAATTATCATATTAAGTTTTCCCCCCTTGAGTGTTTTTTTGAAAATAAATTAAATGAATTCAGTCAAAATCCACATGGAACTGTATTTATTTACAACAAAATAAACACTCAAAATGACAAATAAACCAAATAAAATAAGAATATGTTGAGTCGGCCGGTCTGAGTTCTTCTCAGGTGGTTTACAAAATAAGACGAGGAACTGAAAACTGTGATTGGAGCCTTCAGATGGATCTATGTTGGTATGTAAGTACAAGGTACAGAGTCGAGATCGAACAATGTGGCCTTTCAGGACAGAAACCAATCATTAGGAGTCCATGAGACTGAAAACTGATGTTTGGGACCGATATTCAGTTTCAAGTCTTTGTGTCAAAACTGTGAACAACCAGTGATGAAATAAATTATATTATTATTATTATTATTTTTGACATGTCACCTCACAGCACTTTGTGTGAGAGGATGTTGCATCAGAGCCACAGCAGCACATTTTAAATGTTAAACTTTTAATATTTTTATCAGTAATATGCCAAAAAGAATAAAACACCTGTATTGCTGATCAGTAAATACTGAATATGGGCCTGGACAGATACTGGACCGGGCCCAGTGCACACTGACACCTGCTGTAATATAAAGTCTCACTTTACTAACACTTTTCTGAGCATTTTATGAAAATAAACTACAGAAAAAATACAAGACATGATCCACTTTCAGCACAATTATTGTGTGATAAAAAAACAACAACCACACAATTGAACAATATAAAAGCCAATTTAACGATTGTATAACCCTGAACACACGTTGTGTCGTCTGGATGTTTCTCAGCACATTCACACACATTTATAGCGACATGTAATTTATCGACGGTCCCTCAGCAGACGTCACTGCAGCTGGTCAGCGGACGGCAGACATTGTGCCTCACTGTCCTGCACCACCAATTTCGGAAAACACGGTGCCTGAGCGTCCGATCTTCAGACGCCGAGATCGCGCCTGTCGCAAATCCAGCTCCAAATATTCTTTGCCGAACGCGAAGCTAAGACGGCAGACAGTGAAAGAAGTCGAAATCAGTTGACTAGCGCTTCTGAAAGCTAACATTTAGCTGCCGGCCAACATTTTACAGGCATGTAGGCGCTGCCTCGCTCTGCCTCATCCCCTCCCCCTCTCTGCCAAACACCGAGCTTAACGCCAGCCGTTTTCGGTGAGCTGACCGCTTTCGCTAGTCTGATGGCTGACGTTGGCTTTCGTCCTAGCTGGAAGTTTTGTGGCAAGCGAGCTAACCTTTATTAAATGCAGAAAATGCTAGTCGGCATAAAGAACCAGTGAGTGTCGGTTTGTCACTCCCGGGTCATCGCTGGCCGTCCTCAGTAATAAACGGGACTCTGCTTGCTAAAAAATCCAGATGAGCTGAACGTGTCGGCTAACTGACGTTACCCTTTCTGTTAGCTAACGATACCGACAAGAAAGCAGCCGTGCTCCATCGCAGCTGTCAACACGCTCGGCTGCTAAGCTTGCAAAACATAGGCTACCGTTACATTTTAATACTTAAATAAAGTTACATGGTCAGTAATTAATTCTGGTTATGCTAGCTGGTTAGGTCAGGAAGAACGCTGGCTAGCTAACAAGCTAACATTAGCTTCTTCATAACGTTAACGTCGCATTAACGTCAAGTTATGCGAGAAGTTCGACAGGAAAAAAAATCGTTAACACACAAACTGCCTTTCCGCTAGTAACGTGTGTGTCATAAAATCCAGATCCAGACAGTAAAGACTGATTTAGAAAGAGCAAACTAACAACAAAAATGCATGTTGTCAGGTCAACTGCTCAGCGTTAGCATGTCAGCTAACGTTAATTCATGGTCGCCGCTCTTAGCCTGCTAGCTTCACTTAAACTAGCTTGACTAACTTATCGGCGCTGCACGCTAATGTAGCCGCTCTTGATCCCACATGGTATTTTGTCGGGACACGAAAACACACCAAAATGTTAAGTCATCACATAAAGGCAACCTGAGTTGGATCGCTATCTGGTCTGTTCAGCAAGGTTATATAGGAGCTATATGCTACGTTAGCACAACAACCAACCCCCATCAGTACAGGGTATCCGGCTAACAAGCTAATACTAACTTACCTCGCAGGCTGCCACCAGCGACAAGTTGACACACCGGTGTAACGCAGTCCAACCAGTAAACCGCCACTCGTGTATTCACTCGGCCGTGACAAAAAAGTGAAGTTCTGAGAAGTGGTCGCACATGAAAATGTCAAAAATGAAATTGGCCGTAGTGGCTACGTCGCTAACAACAGTGTATGTATGAAGCGGTGTTCCTTGAACATAGAGGCGTGGCTAACCGGAGGGCGGGCTGTCTCCTCCCAGGCTCCGCTGTGATTGGTCAGATCTGCAGAATGAAAACAAATACAGTGCGGGCAGAGAGCCAGAGGCTGCTGTCTGTCTGCACCACGACCTGTCTGTCTGCACCACGACCTGTCTATCTGCACCACGGCCTGTCTGTCTGCACAGCAGCTACAGCATTGGTCACATTTCAACATATATGGATTTGCCATATTCCATATCACTTAAAGATGATTTACTGATTTGAGTTTTATTTGGGGCAGTATGGTGGCACAGTTTCACTCCTCAGCAGCAAGGACCTGGGATTGAGTCTGTGTAGGTCCCTCTGTGCAGGTCCTCCTCTATGTGCAGGTCCCCCTCTATGTGCAGGTCCCTCAGTGCAGGTCCCTCTGTGCAGGTCCTCCTCTCAGTGCAGGTCCTCCTCTCAGTGCAGGTCCTCCTCTCAGTGCAGGTCCTCCTCTCAGTGCAGGTCCTCCTCTCAGTGCAGGTCACTCTGTGCAGGTCCTCCTCTCAGTGCAGGTCCCTCAGTGCAGGTCCTCCTCTCAGTGCAGGTCCCTCTGTGCAGGTCCCTCTGTGCAGGTCCCTCAGTGCAGGTCCTCCTCTCAGTGCAGGTCCCTCTGTGCAGGTCCTTCTGTGCAGGTCCTTCTGTGCAGGTCCCTCTGTGGAGCCTGCATGTTCTCACCATCCAAGGACACTTCTTACCCTTAATTGTCCGTGAGCATCTAATAGTTGTTTTCTCCCTGTATGTCTGTGATGAGCTGCTGAGCGCCGTCTGCTGCCCCTGTGACCCTGAAGAGGAGGAATGATGGATGGAAACTCATCTGACAGGGACGATTCAGTTCAGCAGAGACTTTATAACTGTTGCTGATGTTCAGCTCTCGTCCCTAGTTGGGCTTTTACATGTCAGGCATGTAAAACATACAGCTGTCAGTGTCACAACACAATCAAACAGACATACATCAACACCAGTGCTGGACAAATTACTTTTAAAATGCAATATCTTACATATTAAAATATTTTAAAGTAATATATTATGTCACAATATTACTGTCTGCGTAGAGTAATATATTACTTATTACACTACTTCTTAGTTACTTTCAACAAAAATGCCCAAATAACGTCTATAGAACAATGAACCAGCCTGGATGTTTTTATACAGATGACTGGACACAGAGAGGAGCAGGCAGACACACGATCAGTCTGATGTCATGAGATCAGTCAGACACACAGATCAATACCTGCTATAATGTAGCCCATAATGACACAACGAGACAAACATCTATGTGTCTAATACGGTCGTGTTGGATTCATGAAACACAAACACTTCCCTGCAGTCGGTAACGCAGATTGTAACACATTACATCACTGTCGTAATATATTACTGACATATTATTTATGATGTGTTATAGTATTCTGTTACCGCTGAGAGAAATGTATTACTGTAATGAGTTGCTTTTGGAGGAGAAGGGTTAAGACAGGAGACGTTTGCAGTTAAAGGGTAAGTCCACCAATCTTACACATTAAAGTGTGTTTACAGGTCTTGGGTAGAACTACTGCATGTGTGAAAAAGTGGTTTATAGCATTTTGTGCATCTAATCTGATAAATTGGAACAATATTCCAACTTCCCTCTTTTGATTTCTGGTTGTTAACAGCAACGTTTCATCTGGGATACAAACATTAGAAGTCGTGTTGAATATATAAAATATATTCTATCATTGTACATTTGCAAGAATTACAACATTTAGCCGACTTCACATTTTCACTGCAAGCAGACATTTTGCTGAAATGATCTACACGGCTGGTTACACGTTGCACACTGGGACAGAAAGAGGATCCAGGTGAAGTTTCTTTACTGTTTCTGCTCTTTTGAGGTGCAGGTTGACAGCCACACAGACACGTTCACCTGGCGACACGCTTCCTGCTCGGTCAGCACCCTGAACACGTCGGACCCCGTTAGGACCCCTTTAGTTGTCCTCCGTGCCTGTCTGAGCTTCACTCATCACTACCGTTAACCATTACACTGAAACATTAGAGCCGCACATGAACACACATATCAAAATACAAGTAAACAAAATGGCAAAAATATGATAACATAATATGTAATGAAAATAAGAGGGTGTCCATTTGTGTGCATAACATTACGGTGGGTCCCACTCTCCTCCTAAAGTTATGTTGTCTCGACGTTATGCAGTAAACAGTTATTATCCAGTTTCAGCCAACTGAGGTAAATCTAGCACATATGGGCGACTCACTGTAGCTTCAGGACAGCCGAACAAAGACTAAGGGAGTCTCTCTGCGGGAGTCTCACTGTCCACCACCCATCGCAGCCTTGAGTCCTACCCAGTTCCAGTCAGGACATCAAACCGGAGAAGATTTCACCGGAGACCCATTGCTCGAGGCTGTAACACAGCCAACCTCTGTTACCCAACATTCACCATCGGTACTGAACTGAAGTATGAGGGGGGCTATGGAACTGCCAGTCTGCAGTCAAGAAGGTGGACACCATTTCAGGAGATCTGGATCAGCCCAGAAAACACTGCCACTCCAGCTGCCTACTCATTCTCACACAAGACAAACAGGTCGAGGAGGAGGAACTGGACTCCTCATCTCACCCATGTGGTCCTCCAGGTCCTTCCCCTGGATCACCTACCGTGATGTGCATTTGAATTCTACGCTGTCTCTGTCACACTTCCTTTCAAACTCAACATTGTGGTGATCTATCGCCCTCCCGGTCCTCTCTGTGACTTCTCTGATGAGCTGGACGCCCTCCTGAGCTGCTGCCCTGACGATGGCTCACCGCTCTTTGTCCAGGGTGACTTCAACATCCACTCGGACTTCAACATCCACCCACGACGACAGACTATCCTCCACCCCAAACACCAGTGCTGTGGCCCGATCCTCCAGATTTGCCCTCTACAACAACACTACACATCTGCAGGATCCGGTCTTTCTACCACTACTAGTGCTACTACTACTAGTTGACTACTGCAACTCGCTCTTGATCCCAGCCTCTGCTTCTATACCGCTGCAGCGTATCCAGAACGCTGCAGCGCCTTGTTCTACCCAGATTCTTCCATGTGACCCGCCTCCTCTGTGACCTACACTGGCTTCCTGTTGTGGCCCGCATCAGATTCAAGATGATGGTGTTGGTCTTCAAGGCCGTCAATGGAACTGCACCTGTCTACCTCCACACACTGGTCAGATCACACGCTCCACCCCATCAGCTGGCCGACTGGTACCGCCATCGCTGAGAGCAAACAAAGGTCGCGACTCTTCTCTGTTTTGGAGCCTCAGTGGTGGAACGAACTCCTGACCAACGTCAGGACAGCAGAGTCACTCGCCATCTTCCGCAAAAGACTCAAGACTCACTTGTTCAGACTTTACCTCGACCCCGCAGAGCATGACAAAAGCTTTGGACAAAGCATCTGCTAAATACCCTAAATGTAACTGTAACTGTAAATGTAACTGTAACTGTAAATGTAACTGTAAATGAGTAAGACTGTCCATGTTCGTGGCTGAGCTAGCAGTAGGACTGGTAGTCTTGACTGAGGTGGCACCGGCTGGTCTTACATCTGCTGGATAGATGACTTGCTGTGATTGTCCAAGCATTGTGTGAGGGGCAAGAGTAATCTCATGGCTGCTGATCTTAGTAACTGGGATACTCCCAGCTCCCCCAGTAATATTCAACCCCTCTGGCCACTTTTGGATCTCTTCGGGTTAAAAAAAGACATCCTGTTTAGTGGAAAGGGGACCTGTTCTGACAGTACACTGGACCGCTTTGGTCTGGCCTGCTGGAATCACAGTCATTAACAAACGCTTCTCTTACCTCTGCAGGTGTCACATCTGGGTTCTGCTTGTGGTTTTTCTTTGCTTGGTTTGTCTTTCTAATTCAACACCAGCTGCCTCATTCATCCCGTCAATAAGAGTTTCATCAGTATTCCTCTGATCATCAAGGTGAGGCTTCAGCTGAAACTTGATGTGCTCACTGAACAGTCCAGAACTCACTGACCCGTACGGATCATCTGATCCCTCTGTTGAAGCGAGTAACAGCCTCTCTTTGAACTCAGTGGCTCTAAAGAGGATGTTTTCAGGGGACTCACGACTATCATGTTTTATGTTAACTAGTCTGTGATCTGCAGAACTGTCCCTTTAATATTGTCTTCAGCTTGGAAAGGGTGAGATCATTTTTCACATCGAGCATGTCATGAATACTCAAACTTGGACTGATTGTCTTTCCCACAGCCTCCATGACTTCAGCTTCACTGAGTCTGTAATCAGGCCTCTGTCAATCTGATGCATCACGTTGGTGTATGAGAGCATTCACTTCTGTCCCTTTCCCCCAATCTGACCACAGATCTTGAAATCTGCACTTATTGTCACTTTGGGAAGCTTATTTACAGCTGTAGAGGGTCTCTGCTAATTCCTCCACATTCATTGTGTGTGTATGTGGCCGTGAGTGTCGATCAAAGGTGATCTGCATCCATCACGCTGGCTGTAGCGTTAATCATCCAATGTTTGCTGCACACTTGGACAGACCAACTCTACTCTTTCTTCTCTCTTCAGGTACAGGTGCACAACCACACAGTGACACCAGGACGTTTTTATTGTATCTGGACTCAGTGGTGTTGAAGCCAATACAGTCTTCCCGGCTATGAAAATACCGGGCTCGTCCGTGTTGTGCGGCCCATAGAGCGTGCACACTGACTAGACTACTGCCGACTAACTAGCTAACTTCCGTTTTAGCGCCCGGCTGACTTGAATGGGGATAAAATAATTTAATCTTGCGGCTCTTCTAGAAATTCTATTAGATCAACGGGCGCAAATAATGACAGAGAAATGAGTCATTTCACAAGGTTGTGACAATGTATCCTGTTTTACAGACGCTTCTTTCACTGAGCTTATGGGAAAAAGTATTTTTAATTACGGATTAGCCACTAGAAAAACTGTGTTAAAGCCTGGCTCTCGTCCTGGGGGCCTGACGCACTTTCTACCATGGATCCATTACTGTCGCCCCTCGTAATCCAGCACCTATGATGAGCGCCATGCTTTGAAGCTAGTTTTTCATGGTGGCCAAACCGTGTGATTACATCGATCTCCAACAAACGATTGAGGACACAGGAGAGCTGCCTTCACAGGAGACTTTAACCGTCCAACACACCCCCTGAGTTTGGACTCTGCAGCGGATCAGACGGATCTGATTCACTGGAGTGAAGATGACAGATGAAACCAAGTGGACCACCAAGTTTTATATTTAGATTATTTCCTGATTCACCAGCGGGTTAAAATGTGTCAGCCTAATTGTAGGAGAACAAAAGGACCACAAAACTTTTTTCATTTATTATAAACATTTTTATTTTCATGCTCTGTTTTAAACACCTGAGGCTGATCATTCCTGAGTGTCGGGTTTCAGACGTTACATCATTTTACATCTGAAACATTTAGTCCAAAGATGCACAAAAGATACCATAATCACAATCTTTGGTTATTAAATGATGATTTCACACTGAATAAATACATAAACACATTCTGTCAGTTGTAAGGGATCCTGTGCAGACACAGAACGCAGTATGAATACACAGCAGCTAATTCATCATGCACAGCTGTTTGTTGAACAGCCAACAGAACATTTAAGGTTGTGGGTTTAAAAAACAAAATCCAGAGGAAGGTTAATGTGTAGAACAGAAGCTACATGAATAACGAGGATATCAGCAGGTGCATCACATCCCGACACGTCCAATGAGAGAGAAAACTGAGAATGAAACAGGAACTGAACCCGCAGAAACCACAGAACCAGACAGCAAAGCAGATGCAGATCCAGCTGTTAGTGTCTCCAGAGATCAGTCTTTGAAAAAATAAAGGGATCACCCATCTTTAAAGATATTTAAACAAGTATAAAGGACAGAACTGGTTATAATGTAGGGCACAGACAGATGAAATGGGATATTTAGGTGAAATGTGAAGCACCTCATGTCACATCTGACCCATGAGTACAATGCAAACATGAAGTACTAAAACCTAATTCAGCCTGCTTTCAATGGTGCCACACTGTCAACAAACATAGGCTAAAATTAACAAGTTACAACCTACAGTTCAGCACATCTCTGGCACTTCTCCCTGTTTACATCGCCTGTATTATGAGAGCAGCAGTTATCCCCGAATAAGACAAAAAATAATCACATACAAAATGCTTTAATCATGTAACTACCAATATTTTGGAGATAGTTTATATCCCTGTAATTTAACGTAGCACAAGGATCTTTGAACTGGTTATGGAACCGTCTTAATTTATCGATATGACCTACATGAGTAAACGAGACCATCAGTGAGAAGATTGACTCTTTCATCTTAAGTTAAATGTGTTATCATTAGTGCTGGTCACCAGGTCAGATTCAGACTTATCCAGGTGGATCAATTATAAAAATTAAAGCTTTTGTTTAAGGCGGAGTGCTGAGCACGAGTGAGGAGTCTGACAGCTGCTCTGGAGTCTGGTGGTTCACAACTACAACACAGTTTACTTCATTCCACCATGTCATCGTGTCCACAAGGGGCTGCCAGAGTCAACACAAAATACAACATGACTATAATTTATAGATCACCATCGTTTTTAAATTGTGTTTCTTAAAACAAGGAATTAAATAAAATACATTTGCTGTACAAAAAGCAAACAGGACAAAAGACTCAAAGACACCCTTTTATTTTTAGGTAGATGGTTAAAAAAGTGCATAGTTACAATGAATAAGAACGTGGACAGAGTTGAACAAATACGAGATGAGACGAGCAGCACAGGAGACAATATAACAACCCGAAATTCAACTACTTCACTGGGCAGTCATCACAGATCTGAGGGGGATCAGCCTTTAGTTGTCTCATGGGAGGGAGTCTATGCCTCAGCATCAAAGCTTACACAATAAAACTCAACAACCTTTAACAGTGCATCATAAAATGTCCTGCAGTGCAAGACAATCTGATAATAATATTAATAAATCTACATTGAACTAGTCACAGTTTAACATCCTGAGGTGTCTTACACCTTTTATCCAGCAGAGGTCAACATTGAGTCTTAAAACAGGACTAAACTGACTGGTTCCTTCACAGTGTTCAGATACACTCTACTTCTGATCACAATCAAAATGACAGTTATAAAAAATACAATCAATAAAAAAACTTCACATTTTGCTTAAAGAGGCTTACTTCACATGGAAGACACAGCACAAAACACCAACTAGCTTCAATAACATGATACTTTAGTGTTTTTAATTAGTCTATGTAACTTGTACAAAATATGCATGTGCCTCAAACTGTCCTGTTGTACATCAATAGTTTGAAAGAAAGTGAGTACGTGTATTTCTCAAGATGTCAGCGAGTTAGATTAGATCGATACATCCTATTCATCAGTTAAATGTAGGGCTGGGTGGCTTTAACATAGTATCGCAACTAAAACCATGAGAAGACAACACCGATGCCATGCAGCAGCTATATTATGATCTCAGACAGAATGTTTGTCTCACATCATGATAACGATATGTTTCGTATATTTTGCAGCCCTAGTTAAATGTCAAGCTGCAGTGATAGAATAGTATAGATGTTTATTGTCATTGTTTCAGAAACAACGAAACAGTTTAACAGCTCGTTGTTTTGACAAATAAACATAAATACTTAAATATAAACTTAGCTTAGCTTAGCTTAGCATATAGACTGGTAATGGTGCTATTATGGTTCCCACTGCATTCGTTGCTGATTAGTTCCCGTCATTGGTCGCGTTCTCTACGCTTGACTCAAATTGATAGCAGTGGAACTGTTTGAAGGTTTTGTCTGTTTTTCTTCTGATATGACAATTTACAAGCTGTAGTTTTCCCAGTAAACACACCAACCTCTTCCACTTACTTCCCTGATGTTTGCATCTGGTGGAGCTGCTCTTCTGTCTCTGGGCGTGTTGGGGCGAGTGGACAGGAGGCCAAAGAGGTCTGTGTGTTCACTGAGGAAACTACAGCTCACAATCTGCCGCTGACCGTTTGTTGAACATACAGTCAGGAATTATCACTCTAGCCAGTGAATTCTTGTGGTCTGATTAAACAGTAAACTCATCGTACCCCACTGGGCCTCCTGCGGTTTATCCAGCGGACTACCAGGACCACGAAGATCTCTCTTATTCAGTCTGTTTGATGATAAGAAGGCGCCTTTCTGTTAAACTCTGACACTTTTCTTGCCTTCTCCTGTCAAAAAAGGCTTTCATCATGAAAATGACATACACAAGCCAATCAGAGGCAGAGTAGGCTGGTCACAGAGGCCTGACCCGCCTGGCTTTGTCCAAATAAACAACTTCAGAGTACTCCACTACTACACCATCCATTAGCCCTCACAAAATATGCTTAGCTAAGAAAACTGTCTGCTGGCAGCTCAAACATGAGATTTTTTTTTACATGAGATGACAAGTAAAGTGATCAATTTATTCAGTAATTGTTAAGAAGACCTGCTGCTGTTGAATTAAGGGATCAATAAAATCAGCAGGATTCAAAATCTCACAATAACCAGTCCAACATTTTTCTTAAATATTTCATTCTGGCCTGAAGTGGTCCATCGTCCAGCACTGACCTTCTTGCTGCTAGTGTGATTTTGGATGAGGTTTCAAAACCTGAATGTTTTGGTTTCACTTCGTCTGTCTGAAGAACTTTCTGAAGCTACAGAAAACATTTCTCAAACCGATGATTAGTGGAATCCTCTCTGTCCTCTGTCCGCTCTGTTTTCAAACATAAAACTGTAAACTGTTATAGATCACATAGAAATAGATACATTTAAGCTACGCAAGATAAAGTAGCAGCTAAAAGATGGATTATTTTGCTTACTTGGCTAATTAAGAAAAGAATGTAAAGGTCTGTGATCATTTCATGTAATTTGGCACAACACAAGTGCAGCCCACAGGGACTTTGATGAAGTCCTTTTTCACCATGTATTCGTTGGAGTCTCGGCACTTTCCCGTTGTCTTCTTTAGGATCCTCATCCAAGCGAACACGAGTTTGGAGCTGTAGCTGTGGTTCTGCTGCCCGTCGATGATGCAGCCCTCACAAATGCACTCGGCAAACGCGATGTCACGAGGGATCCTGTCGTCCTCTTGTTCTACTCTGATGGGAGACAGAACACAAAGCAGTCGGTACACAAGCTCTGACATGATCACAACACATGTGTCGACTTTACATATAGCAAGACACATTTCCTCTAAAACACTGAACTGATCCCAGATAAAAACTGATGGCTCAGCTCTGTTTAAAGGATAAATCCAGAGGTTTTAACTTTTAAAGTTTAAAAACTATAATCACATATGCAAACTGTAAGTCCATTTAAAGAGCTGTGATGTATTTGGACACAAACAGGAAAAAAATACTCTGGTCAAAGCAGAAGAACTGATTCAACTTCATTACTCAAGCAGAAGCAACAGAGAACAGGCTCTGAAATGTACTCCAAGTAAAAATGAAGGACATTTCTACTGGACAGTTGTGTGCAAAGCTAACTGGACCTCACGTCATATTAATACAATTCAAAGACTATTAAAGTTAGAGGTGGAATCAGTCAGAGGGCTTCAGGGTCTTTGAGCTACTTTGCTTTCACCATTTTCTTCTACTTTATATTTTCACTTAGAAATACTGAACTTTTACTCCACTTCATTTATTTCAGAAAATGAGAAAAATGTCGAATATCAGATCCAGTAATTGTCCCAGAATCCAGTATGTAGAAGTGCTTCCTCCTCCTCAGAATAAATGAATCTATATAATGTCCTTTTATTTGTACTTTTGATTTCAGACTGTTGTGCTACTCGTGCCTGTCACTTCTACCAGAGTAATATAATAATCGTAATATTTCGCTCTCTTCCTCCTGCACTGTTGTGACAGACTCACTCATGATAAAGGAGCCTTTTTGTCCCATCGCGGTGTCCGTAGCAGCGTGCAGTCACTCACCTGTACCTCCACGGGGAGACGCACCGGTTGTTCTCGGCGCCGCGCATCTCCTGTGCGGCCTGCGTGCAGCTCCTGCGGTCCGGCAGCTTCACAGACACATTCCACTTGTTCCAGTACTTCGTCTGAGACCTGAGAGCCAGATCCTTCAGATCCTGCTCGCTGATGCATCTGGCGGACGTGAAGTCGTTGAAGACCAGTAGCGAGCCGAGAAACACCTGCGAACAGTCAGAAACAGAACCCATCAGAACCTGCTCCGACCTGGACCCGCAGAGCTGCTCCCCTCCGAGCCACACGCACAGTTACCATTTGCAAGCGGACCCACGTCATCTTGATCCCAAACAGGTTCGACTATGCCGAGCAGGTCCATTAGGCCCGGTATATATAGAACAGCACCTGCATGTGGAAAACCCTCTGCAGCCCGATTTCCTCCTGCTGACCCCGCCCGGGCCAGAGAGCAGCAGCTGACCCCGCCCCTCTGACGTCTGTGTTCACACGTATCATGACTTAACAACATCTTGTGTGTACGTCACCACGCTCTGAAACTCTGAGCTGATGTCACAGCACTGTGTTTTTGGGGAAGAACGTTAATTAAGAAAGAAAAATATTTCCATGTCTGATCAAAGAAACTGACCTTAAAAACACAGTTTCATACTTTGTTTACTTCTGGCGGACCCTGCCAGCTTTCAGCTCAAACTTTTACTCAAGTATGACTTCGTGGTGCTTTAGTTACTTTGCATATTACATGCTGAGTCAGACTGAATTTATTTCATCAGTAACTGGATTAAAATTGATTCTGATCATTAGAAAAATGCTGAACATCAGATCCCATGATCAGTCACCTACTTCACAGTTATACACACATATTCATTTATTTATAGTCTATTTTACTTTTGCCACTCAAGTATCAAAAGCAAATTTCTCCAATAAATCTGCTTAACTTAATCTGATATCACTGTGTAGAAAGATCTCCACTGACTGATAAACAAACTGACCTTAAAGGACAAAAACACAGTTTGTACTGTTTGACTCTGTTTATATGTGGCGGACCCTGCCACCTCTCTATCTTCAAACAATGTGCTGGGACCTTATTTTCCTCTGAGAACAGCTGGTTTACTCAGTTATGGAATAAATTAAGTACTTCTGAGTTTGTATTATTACCTCATTCTTATTGTAAATATTATAAATAACTCAGAATATCTGAAAAAAAGAACTAGAAGTACATTTACTGTAGAAATTTGAGGTTCTTATAGTATAGAGGATTCGCCACGTCTCTTTACAACAACATTTAATGTACTGGTAGGTACATGGATTGACATTTCTTCTCCAGTCTGCTGTTCACTCAAAGCACTTCACATTCACACACACACACACACACACACACACACACACACACACACACACACACACACACACACACACTCTCTCTCTCTACCTCCTGAACCACAACCAGAAATTTACAAAGAAACGAGTCACTGTAAGAAAGAAATTCAAACCTAAAATATAAATATTTACAATATTAATGGGGCAATAATACAAACTGAGAAATATTTATCTTTTCCATGCCTGAATGAACCCCTAACCCTAACCCTAGACATGTGGCAGGGTCCGCCACATATGAACAGAGTCAAACAGGATGAAATTCTGCTGTTTCTTAAGATCTGCTTGTTTATTCAGCCATGAAAACAAAGAGAGTTTGTTTATTTAGTTTGTTTAGTCAAAAAAAATCAATGAAGATCTTCTGATTAAAATGTCTTCCTCCAAAATACATATCTGACTTTTGCTTTTAAGCACTTAAATAATCTTGATTTATTTGTAATAATTTAGGAGTTTTTAGGCTGCTGACTTGACAAAACAAACATTGTGAAGGTGTCACTCTTGGCTCAGGTCACTGTGACACTTGACCATTGTGTTTGTTTGAAGCTGTCATGAGACGTGCGCTCTACCAGCTGAGCTTGAGGATGAGTTGAGGAGCCTGAGGAGTGAAGCTGCTGTGATACTTCTGTCTCTGCTGTCAGACGGCAGCAGGGTGAGCTGTCGTCTTTAGGGCCTGTGTCCACATTGTGTTTGTTTCAGGAAGAAAAGTGCTGCTTGAGATGAAGCTGGCAGAAAAAACGCTGCACGCGCATCTTGTCTCTATGACAACAATATCTTGACAACCGCTGCTGTATGATGGACACTGTCCCTTTGTGGTTTACTATCAGTTTTTGTATTTGACATGGGAACATCAGACGAGGAGGATGTGGGTGCATTACATGATCCATAGGACACAAATATACAGTGATTGTTATTGGCAAGGCCCGGAAAAGATCAGGAGCGATGGTGAGGTCACCAGCACCTTTCTGAAAAGTTGAGACATTTTCAACTGGAGGCGCTCGGAGCGGCAGGGCGCTCAGAATGAAGACACTCTCTGAGCTGCAGCAGACGCTCGCTCCTCAGTGGGAACACCTGAAAGAAGAAATGGCCTCTGATTTTGGAGAACGAGTCTCAGGCAGAGCCTGGCATGGCCGCGGGAAGTGGGAGCGAGAGGGAGATTTAAAAATTTTTTATTCAAAATATTTTGCACAATTTATAAATTCCATATGAATATTTTGGGGAATGATTTTGACACACGTAGGCTATTACGTGTATTTTGGATTTGAATTTAATTATTTTTAGGCCTAATCAACACAGGTTCACGTTCACGTAAGTTACGTTGTCAACGTCAGACGTTCGCTAGAGGTTTCCCGCTCGCTCCATGTCGCATACATTGATGGCAGCAGCAGACTAGTAATTTTACTAAGAAACGAGGAGGAACTATGGCACAAAAACTCATTTTGGATTTTTTTGGAAAACCACCACCAGTGAAGAAGAATAATATTACCGCAACCACGACAACGGAGAGCAGCCGGAGTGAGGAGACTGTCCGCCCTCCTCTGCCTGCAGTTGCACCCGCAACCCAAGCTAGCTTGATTGGATTAGCCGAGCCCTTCCAGCCAACATCCAGTTTCAAATTTCCTGCACGGCGTTGTGGTAATGAAATGTTCTCACGTTCCGTGGCACCGGCTTGGTTTGCTCT
>OMLP01030187.1:2758-22568 GCA_900302685.1 Spondyliosoma cantharus
CCCCATTCCCAAACTCGCCTATCAAGCTGAACTAGGGGCCCCCCATGAACTCCCCATCATTCCCTCCCATTGCTCCTGCAGGGTCGCTACAATATGTATTTACATCTAAATTGTAGAAATGTTGATGTGTGACATGCACAAATTTGAATGCATGCATGGTTTGCAGAAATTGTAAAATGCCAACAAGAGACACGCGGCTATAAACACGTAGCCAGCGAGACCATTGCAGTGTGCTGGGCACGTGCTACTCTCTTCCACATCAGTTTTTAGTGGTCGGCACCACGTCGCACTGCTTTTTCCATTAATGACACATGATGGCCGGCTGATGGCACACAGCCGTGCTCCGCGGGCGCACCATGCCGTGCCCAAACAGGCATTTCCATGGCGTTTTTGCAGCCGAAGATGCTTTCTCACATTTTCTAGAGACCAGGATTTACATTTGTGATGTCGCAATCATCTCATTACACACAGGTGTTGAACTGAGTTGAGCAAATTGAACAATCCTCCTTCAGCAGACAAATACGATTTAATATGAATTACATTTATTATTGTTGTAAGGTAACTAGCTAAAAATTGTGAACTTCCTAGTTAGCATGAATAAACTAGGTTCCAAATTACAGTAGAATTTGATCCGAAAGAGTAATCTGGACACAGAGAAACTGAGACCCGTGTGGATAAATGAGACCCACCAGCACCTGGTACAGGAGCTTCGTCTGGATGATGGTCGGCTCAAACGGAAAGTCAGGAGCTTTTCTGCCCCAAGTTAACATTTTCTCAACTCGAGGTGTTCAGAGAGCTCCGACAAAAACACAAGGTGCAAAACAGCTTACTGCCTATAGAAAACACAACCTTTTAACTTGTCGTGAAAATAGATAAAGGACAAAAGAATGAATACAAGAATTTACACATATTGTTCCATTATGTATGTTGGAATAAACTGTTTGTTTGTTTATATGTTTAAGTCATTAAAGCTGTTTTTGCATCATTTAATGTTATTTCAAATCATCTTAATTTGCATTTGTCCATTCCCCTTAAAATCCTTAATATCCTATGTGTTGCTACCTGTATATATCTTTGAGAAAAGCTTTGTTTCAACTAGATTTACCCACTTTACTCGCACAGATCAGGAATGAAAAACTGATGTGAGCGTCAATTTATCTTGATTCTGGTCAATTATGTCCTGAATTTTAAAGATGGATCCAGGAACGTACAGTCCTGCAACACTGGCTCTCTCCATGCCTGTGGATGTATGTAGCCGTCGTAGCTGCCATCTGTCGAGCAGCCTGTGAGGTGAGATGACGGAGGAAGAGCGGCAGAGAGGTTTCTAATGAGGCAGAAAAACAGTGACGGAGCAGAGGTCGTGTGGAATGACCCCGAGGAAGGACACATACAGCGACCTCCATCTGGACTCCATCGCTCTGGCTGCAGCTGCTCACCTGGAAAGCTCCATCTGGTGGTGGAGAGAGCTGTGGCTGGACTCCACCTGTGTCCACTGACTCTGAGGACAGGAACATGGTCCATGTAGGTTTCGCGAACGTGGGATCGATTTCAAGCGTTGGTTGGTTCAATTCAAGGCCGACCAGTTTGACGTAGCTCAACGCGTCCACATGCATCGTCGTATCTAAGGCCCCTCTTCACCGCTCCTCATCCATTTACGTTTCTCTTTGTTTCTCTTTCTTCATTTCAGACAATCACACATTACCAGGGATGGAAAAGAGGTCCCTCCTTTCTGTGCGTGTGTGTGTTTTGTTGATGTCAAGTGTGTGTTTGCACTTGAAATGCTGTTTCTCGTTGTACAAACAGATGACTTGTCACACGGTTTAAGCAGAGGTATTCCTGCAGACTACTGTATAATGCAGATAAACACTTGATGTTATTACCAACACAGCACTAAGTAGAGTGTTTGTGTGTCCCTTCGTTTCCTGTGCCGCTGCTCTCAGCTTTTATCTGACCAGCAACATTATTTAAAACGAGCTATAAACAAGCGAGGCGTCATTACCGGCAGCGGTCTGGCTCCTCCGGCACGTCCCCCCCTGGTCTGAGAGGCAGATTATGTTGTTGACACAAACAATGTGAAGATTACGTTCAACGCAGGCACCAGGAGGGCTTCTGGCTTACATGAGCAGTCGGGGTGAATCTGGGTTCACCCAGAGCGGAGGTTAGTTTTAACAGATTGATATAAACGGTAATACCCAGCCTACGTCTGACCTACATATACTGTACATACACAAAAATGATGGAGGAAAGAGTGGGAGTTTGAGGTGTGCTATCTCATCCTCCAGCCGCTGTTTATGAGATGGCGGTGCAGTCTCCTTCCATTAGCGGAGAATGCGTGAGGAGAAGACTGCAGCAGAACAAGCAGGCTTGAGGCGGTGTTTCTACATTTATAAGCATGAAACCACCGGATATTTTTAAAAGACTTGTCAGAACATTTTCTGGCTTCTGTTTGTGGTGACACAGCCCGACATTTCACGCCAAAGGATGAACTGCTCCTGACCCCAAGTACGTGTTTTTTTCTGCCGAACCCTGACAAGAGCGTAAGCACAGTCACAAATTTGTCACAAGTTGAATTGAAGACTGAACCTTGAAACATAAAAGTTTCAACATATCCGTTGTCTGACCGATACAAAAACGAATCCAAATATCAAGATGAGTGAAAACGTCGATTGCCAGCAGCTTCCAAAAAGTACAAATACTTTGTTACAGTACTTCAGTAGATTTTTCAGGCATCCTCCTCGTTACATTTTCAAAACAGGCTCGTTACTTTAGTTTGAACGCAAATATGGATTTTCTTTACTTGGCGTCATTGCACACCGCCTTCCCAGCATGACAAGACTGATTTCAACCTATCAGTGCACATCATGCATGGCAGACATAGCAAATTAAATGACGTAAAAGACATATGAAGACGTAAACAAACAGAAAGGGAGACTGGAATGGGGAGAAAAGGAGTGTTAGTAGCCCCTTTTAGATAGAAAAGGCGGCACATTTGCAGCAAGGTAAAGGCTGCAATGTGCCGCCTTGTCTTTCTAAAAGGGAGGCGTAATATTCCTTCTTCTCCAAAAAGCCGCTAACAAGCAGACAACGAAGACAGCTACAGAGGCCGAGGAGACGCTAGCATCTCCTGGATCTCAGTGGCTTTCCAGTTGCTCATGTTGACGTCCGCGGATGAAGTGATGGACTGACTGCTGTGATCAGCTGTTTCCTGCTTTTAAAACTCCCCGGCTGTGGGTTGCACGACAGTGCAGGTCATCGACAACTCCGCCCATCTCACGCAATTGCCGTCTCGGATTTAGATAGCAATGGAGGCGGAAATAAGTGTACCCTCCGAGGCGTCATATTGGCGGACCAAAACAGACCGCCAATTTACCGCCTTCTGTCTAAATCTGCGGACCTAGCCGCAAAAAGGACGGGTAATTTGGCGGCTTGCTGTGCAGTATAAAAACGGTTAGTGTCTCGTATCTGCAGAGACCCTGCAGCCCTCTGCCTGGATTTTCTTATTTTCTCACTTGGTTGCTGCTCGGGACGCTTTACCAACCTAAAATGTGACTATTTGACATCCTGGGAACGAGACTCAACAATAAACTATCTCTGTGGTGCGTTTAAGAACAGCTCGGATAAAATCCTTCTGAACACAAGTTTATCATTTTGGATTATATTAATATGATGTTCAGGTTCAGTAACTATAATACTAAATATCAATATTCATTCAGCTCCTCTCTAAAGAGAATTTCAGAGGGAATTTCAGAAAGATCTTGAACAGATTTATGATATTGCTGCTTTTACTTTGAAAAGCCTTCAGCTTGTTGAGCGCTGAGAGGAACCACAGAAAAACAAGCTGAATCTGACCAATTAAAGATTTCTTATTTATGATCCTGCACAGGATTGTAGGACGGAAACATCTTGTCAAGAGAGCACCGTTCTTTCACAAAATAACCCACGATGGAGGGATGGGCTGGATCTGTGCGTCAAGTTGAGGACAAAAATGAACAACACTGCATATAGAAAAAGACTGAGTAAGCAGGATGAGAACAGGTGGCTTTACACTCTTAATTAAAAATGTACATCAGGGATTGATTAGCAGATACTGAATCAGCTCCTCATGAAACACCGGAAGAGATACAAGATACAAAAAAGATCACTAATGTGGCGATTACAACTTCATCTAACACTCAAGACACTTGTGACACAACTGTTGTGTTGCTCTGTGGGTTTCAGTCTGTTCAGATGAAGAAATTTGGAACTACACAGACATTTAGCATCATTATGCAACATGACAGCAAGTGATGTTGTTCAGACCTGGTATTAACATGTGTCTCTCAGCGTGTGTCTCTAGTGATCTGATCTCATTTCCCTGCGCTATAAACATACGCAAATAAACACATACATCACTGGGACGAACAGACAAGATGTTATTTTACACAGAGAAAGACAGAACTCCATGCGTAACACTTTCCCCAAATTTACAAGAAGACCCAAATAGTTAAGCATTCGTCATCGACAGCACTTCACAAAGTTTTATGTTGCATGTAATTAATATAACTCACACAACTGTCTGGGGATTTTCTAAACTGATGTCAAAGAAGTTGCCTACATCGGTTACTGTTTGTTCAATTTGACATGTTTACCATCAAGAAAATGGTCCTTGAGTGCAAATGTTGAATCAGTTGAAAGGGTGTGCAACCAGCTGCTAAATGTTGGCAGGTGAGACACACTTCAGAGCTGACAAACTGACGCTTTTTACACGATAACAAACAACCAACTGTTTTGCATTTAATGCTGACTTTACAAGAAGACTCAAAAATAATTAAGAAATTGTCAGCGACAGCGGTTCATAAAGTTTATGAAGCTTCACATAATGCAGCAACTCAAAACATTGAGTGATTTTATAAGGGAGTCCAGTTACGGTGACGGTCTGTTGTTACGGTTTACTGTATTTGTAAAATTTGACATGTTTACCATCAATATAATGCTTCTTTTATAAATTGTAAATGATGAAATCACTAGAAGCAGTGTGTTCAAACAGCTGCTAAATGTTGGCAGGTAAGACATAGCGATGCTGCCACAAACTTACACTTTTTACAAGGAAAAAAACAATGTAATGTATCGCATTTAATGCCAAATCTACCAGAAATAAAATAATAATAAATAGTTCATCATTTTTTGTAGACAGCATTTCACAAAGTTTATAAAGTTTCTCCTAACTACAATTCACAAAATGAGCTCTTATAAAGGGAGTTGGCGATTTTCTCCACACAAAAGAAAGTTGCCAGTATTGGTTATTGTTTACTGTATTTAAATATGACATTTTACAGTAATAAAAATGTTGTCTTTTGCAGGTAAGACACACTTTAGACACAGCAGCAGACAGGCTGCGACAAACTGACTCTTTTTACGAGGACAGAAAGGACTTTCACAAATTCACTGTAACCATTTCACAAAATTATTTGCAAGCTTCTCCTCGCTCAACCACTCTCAAAATTGTGTGATTTATTAAGGGAGTCTGGGGTGATCCATTCTGCCTTTTGTGTCATGTGTCCACCTCTGAATGTGGCGATCTGATTTCAAATGCACCCCCAACGTGTCTTCAGGGTGTTCACAGCTGAACTCAGAGGCTGGTCATAACTGGTATTAACATCCAAGTGGAGAGCTCCGAGGCTCACAGGTATAACTTGAAAATAACTAGAACTGTTCTGCGAGTCTGCCAAATTCATAGACCACCAAGCAATAATATCTTCTACAAAATATAATGTCAGCACAAACCAGCTGTCTGTTACAGTGGAAACTACACCAGTCATTTCCTCTGACAGGTTCTTTCAGGGTAATATAAATTCAGTGGCCATCAATTCAGTCTGGATCACTTACAATATTTTTTACCGCTTTAACAAAATGGTATCAGTCCAATTCTCTACCTTGGCTGGAGACCAGCTGCCTTGCTGTCGCAGCATGCCTGCCAGTGAGGTTTCAAAGTGAATTTTGCTGGAGCAAATGTTTATCATTTGGACGGGCTGGGTGTCAAAAACGCAATTTGCAACATCAAAAGAATATTTCACCAGAGAAAGAAATCATTCTGTTCTTCACCCTCCCGTTAAAGATTATGTTGAGTGTCTGGCACAGATCTCAAAGATATATTAAAGGCTTACATCAAGAAGAGGCTAACACACAAGCAGAGCCAAATAATAACACAGACGAGTGAGTCAGTCATCGCTGGGGAATAGTGGCATCCTCCTGGTGCAAGGCGTGAGGAGTGTCATGCTCGATTCATGAGGACAAGCTCCAGTCAAGCTGCATCAATATTCATATTTGTGTATTTCATGTCAACGTTTCTACAATACTTCTAATGTCATATTCAGATTACATTTATATGAGCTGTGCGCGAGATGGTGTTTCAGCATTTGTAAGTGTGACAACACTGACAACTAAGCGCTTGAGAACACTGTTTGAGGCGCGTTTCAACAACTGAACATTTTAGATGAGTCGTCCTGACCCTTTCCAGCCATCTTATTGTACAAAAAGAAGATATTTTTTCATGCTGGACAGCTAGGTGAGACAGCAAAAAAGTGCGAGGCTACTGTTTGCGATTGTGTTTCAACATTTGTAAGCACAAAACCACTGGATATTTTAGACGAGGCTTTGGGAGATTCTACTAGAGGTATTACATGTTTTACTGAACCCAATGATGAAACCAGACCATAAGCACACTTTGCATAATTTAACATAAACAAGCAAAGTTTCAACACATCCGATATTTGCATGAACGAACATGGCCGACAAATCCAAAATTCACTCTCTTTTAGACTCTATCTTGGTGCTGTTGTTTAAATCAAGTTCCTGCTGCTTCCTGCTGCTTTTTTAGCGTCCATGTTGTTCCCACATTCTGACTTGATGCACATGAACAAGATTGACACCGGAAATATGACTTCCCAGCGTAAGTCACGCAGCAGATGTACCGTCAAGCAAAGATCATTTGGTAGAAGAGGCCAACAAGCTCCATGAAGCTGCTGATGGAGATAATATAAGTAGTTTCATTTACAACAACAGACCACACAGCTTGATTTTTATTCATGTTTCTAAAAAAGGTTTTATTGTTCAAAGTCCAGGGAATAACGATCAGACCGGTGGTATTTGTGGATTCATTTTGAGAAGAGCTTTTTTTTCTGTTTTTGTAGATTATCTCTTCAAATTTTAATATTTATTATGTGCGATCATGCAGTCACAGTAACATAATCATGAACATTTTGTTGAGCGGAGCAGTCGAGCAGGAATCACGTCAACACATTATGCTGAGGAGACATGTTGTAAAGAACAGGATGACCTTGACTTTTTACTTTTTGCTCGCAAAACAACATATTCCTACTCGACGGTAAATATGTCTCCCCTGCTTCTCTCAATATAAAATTCTCTTGCTGGGAAAGTTTCAACTGTCACCAATCCTCACCTCGTCTCTGGAAAATCAATTTCAGTCCCATCACAGGAGGATCTGCCGGACAGAAAATTGCCCAATCTTAGCGAAGGCATTTGCAGTAAATGCAGTCATTGACTCGGTAGGATCCCATGATTATTGTCAAGTGGAATTACTCTGTGCCCATACTGAATGCACCCGCAGCCATTAGGTCGTCTGTGCTGGACCAAACTGATGTCATTGGCTGGAGACAAATGGTCAGATTCCATTTTCAGCAGGAGCGACGTCACTTTAATGGATACATCCAATTTCTTTCCGGCTTGGAATCCATTTGTTCGCAAGTTGAGTGCATTCAAGGCTTTTAAATCTCAGGCTCACAGGCAGCGCTGCAGGCACCGGCTGTGCTCATAATAACAAATTAAAATTTCATTAGGAGAAGCTAATTTCAAGTGGAGAGAATTTCTTTGACAAGTTGGATGGTTTTGGGACATTAAATGGAAACAGGGCGAGCATATTAAAACGCCCGGCTGCCTGCACAAATCCTCACATGTCAATGTTACACTAATACAAGTGACATGTTTGTCCATGCACATTACTCGACACACTTAGACGCACAAACAAATGCTGAAGTATCTGTTTTGTGGCGTGATGTACAATATTAGCAAATAAAAATAACTGTGGTCTAGTGGAAGGTTACTGCGATTCACTTTAACAGTGCCGTCAACACAAAAACATGAGCTAAGTGACTGTCTCGGCTCATATTTTCAGTCTAGATGAAGCAAATAACTCTGCAGTAACATTCCAGACAAGCACAGCTCCATTGTGTGCAACAAACAAGGGAACAAAAACACTGAAGTTCACATTACGACCTACAGTCTGCCTGTCTGTGCAAGTGACGGCCGTGACCACTGAATTATCAGCACTCACAAGGAAAAACAGTCGATTTGCTCCATTATTGAATTCCTGTTGGTTTTTATTCTGGGTTCACAACCAAACAACCAACCAACCAATCGTCACAGATACCCTTCAACAGCCTTGGGAGATATTACAAGTTTTACCACCAACTATTGCAAGAGACGACATTATCGTTGCTCGTCACGCTCACTTGAGATGGACTCTGAGGTGCGGCTGCAAATTTGTGCACAACGCCTGATTCAAATCTCTCGACTCGCCATTTTCTCCTGCTTTCAACATTACACATTGGCAAGTTGGCGAGCTGGTGTTTTCTATAGAGACTAAGTCCTCCATGTACTTATGTTAAAGTGCTGCATTCATGCTGCTACATCATGAAAATTGGCCTGCAGTGACCTCCGCTGCCATGACGGCTCTGCATGAATTTTCTTTTCAAAATAAAAACCTTATGACGCTGTAACAGCTGTTCAATATTCGATATTGTGAAAATTATCACATAACGTGACATTTGATAATATCTTATATCAGCCCAAGCCTACACTTCAATAAGGAATACATTGTGTTTAGTGCAACTTTACCAGCTTTCGGCTCTTTGCGATTATATAAAGTATCACAAACTAGGAAATCCAACCTCTGTTCGTGGCTCATAAAGACATTTAAAGACATTTTGGGGATTATCTGAATCAACAGTCCAAGGACGAAACGTGTTATATGGCGAAGAGGTGGGCTTTCAAAATGAGCTTTCAGTTTCAAAAATGTAATTAAAAGGTAGTAACTGCGATAACAGTCTCTACTGCAGCTGCACTTCTGGACACTTTTCCTGTTTTCCTCTTTTCTTGCCTAACCCAAACCTGCAAAAAGCCACCAGGATAAAGTGGAGCGGTTGTTGAAAAATCCCCCCTGTCTTTTCAGAGTCATTGAAAATATAAATGATATACCTGTCAGGGCACAAAACCAATGCTCTGTTGATCTTTACGAATCCAGAAGACAGTCTAACAATGACATAGCTGTGAAAAAATATCATTGAATTGCACAGGACACCTACATTTCGTACACACCTTACCTCTTTGAAACGGGTGAAGCACACACCTCTATTTTTTTTTTCACCTTTAATTGATGCCGTGTGAAGAAGTGGAGCGCCCTCTCATCTTCCTCCTACCTGCTGACTGATTCCGCCGTCATCACCTACAGCGGCACTCACGCTCGCACTCCTCTATCAGCGTGATGCTCAACGTCACTGTAGCAATTTATAGAAATACCTGAGAGACACGGTGAAACGAAGCTGCCAGACAATCAAGAGGAGACTTTAAATCCAGGAACCATTTCCTCGTTCGAATCTCCGACCTCTCTGCATGAGTCTCATCAGCACATCAGATGTATTCTTTGTAAACGGATTCAGCCTTTTAAACTTAGAACTACCCCATCTTTATTTAATTATTTATTCTAATGTGAAGATGTTCTCTAGACCCTTTATATCCTCTTACATCTTCGGGTGGTTCTTGCATTTCTTTGTCTGTGTCTGTAGTATCAAGTCGGGTTGACTCATGGCTGACTGTCGGGGCCAGGTGCTGTCTAATCCTACATGGGTCGACACGTGGGCGTACTTGTGGGGTCCATGCTGGCTCAGGTGCGTGCTGTTGTTGAAGCGTAAGGCTTACACACTGGGTCCTCTGAGCTGGTGATACGAT
This sequence comes from Spondyliosoma cantharus, assembly GCA_900302685.1. NCBI lineage: Eukaryota > Metazoa > Chordata > Actinopteri > Spariformes > Sparidae > Spondyliosoma > Spondyliosoma cantharus. The sequence goes on from OMLP01030187.1 coordinate 12,761, forward strand.
GTTAGGGGCGAGGTGGGGGTGGAGGTGTTTTCACAGGTGGTGTTTTATTATAGATGTATGTATTTTACTTGTTATAGCACTTCTTCACTTCCTGTTCTTCTGGCTTTTTTTCCTGCCGTTGTTCTCGTAATCAACCATAAATGTGGATTTGCGCTTGCTTACGGGTACCCAGGTAACGTGCTGCTTTTTTCCCACTTTTTCTTGTGGGTCGACTCCTCCGACGTGGTTCAGAGTCAGGTAGAGACTGTTGAGATCATGTGACTTTGAGTAAAGCTCAGAAATCTTCATCAACACCAGGCAATCAAGCAAAAGCCATTCCCACTTCTACGCCTCCTGTTTGCTACAACCATTGCTCTCTATGAAGGAAATGTAATAATTGCAAATACTTTCTAGAGCATGACATAACCTAATAATGTACAACGCATCCATCTAGTGTTCGGGGCGGTGCTGTTAGGAAGTGGGAAACATCAACATGAGCTATAAATCAGTTCCTGGGAGCATCTCTGATGGGAACACCAAAACGATGAAGCATGATTTGAGCCTAAAAATTAATGATGTGTGGATGTCAGACACAACAAAGCTTGTTCACAGGTTATTTTATGCATTTAGAGTCCTACTTTGAAAAGATGATCTTTCGTATCTGTGTTAAATTGAAATGTGTCTTTTAAATCAGTTTAAATTTAAAATGTTGCCCACAGATGTTATGTTGCGGTACCGATGAGATCAGGTAAGAGTGAGCAATGAACTTATTAACCACGTCTGAGCTACAGCAGCTGACAGGTCAGGTCTTCTGGAGCAGCAGCATCTTTAAAATCATCACCTAAACCATCATCTTAGCTCGACTTTAACTTCCCTCACTGCATGTGAACCAAAGGATTTGACCCGAATACGTCCGCCCAGCTCCCTGGTGACCTGAGCCTGCCGCTGCGACACCGGCACGGCCGCGATTTTCCATTAGCGTGTGACAGCGAGGCCGTTTATAGCAGCAAAGCCCTGTGGAGAAGCAGGTTAGCTGTAATTATTCAGCTGATAGGTTATGAGCAGAGCAGGCCTGTCACACCTCTCCTGACTCCCCCCGGACCGAAGGAATCAGGAGCCAGGAGAAGTGTTTGGATATTTGTCACAGTGGCAGCAGGCGTCTCCCCGGAGAAGCGGAGAAAGGGCGGCATTAGTGCTCAGGGATTACACACTCTCTATGGGCATTTAATTCAACTGCAGACTCAAAGGCCTGTGTGTGTGCGATAACCTTATCTCTCACCTCATTTATTTGACTAATATCTCGATTAAACTAGTCCACTCACACGCTGCTGAGCTGCTCCCAGCCTGTTTAGGAACCAGTGACAGTTAACAGGATAAAAGCTGACTTTGAAAATGTAAAACGTTTTCTATTTTTTTGTTACATTTGACTTAATTTCACTTTTCAGGCTCAAATCTGTCGTTCCATTTCGCTCTGATTTTCATATCTCACATTTCGCATTACCAAGGAGAATTGGCTCCACCTCTGCTGGCTAATAGATTAATATATGAACAGCCTGATGATTTAAAAATGAAACAGGTTGTCAGTTAAGGTGCTCAGCAGCAGAGAAGTGGCGTTTAACATAAGAAAGGTAAAGTAAGCCAAAAGCACAATCACAAACAGGCGGCAAAAGTCCACACGTCCTTTTCTCCAGTAGAGATACTTGTGTAAAAAAGTAGAAGCACTGATTCCATTTCTCTATTCAAGTCAGAGTAATACAGTACAGGCTCTGAAATGTACTCAGATTATCAAAGTAAAAAGTATCCCTCAAAGTTAACTGAAGCTCACGTCATATTAATATAATTAAAAGATTATTAAAGTTAAAGGAAGAGCGAGAGGGATTTTGTCCCAGCTGTCCCTAAACACACCACGAAGACAGTTGATTGTTGAGTCTCATTCCCAGGACGTCAAATAGCCACATTTTGGGTTGGTAAAACATCCCGAGCAGCAACCATATGAGAAAACAAGAAAATCTGCAGGGCTGCAGGGTCTCTGCAGATACGAGACACTAACACCTCTTTTCTCCCCATTCCAGTCTCCCTCTCTGTCTGTATACGTCTTCTCACGTCCTTGTTTCGTCTTACTACTTTTGCCGTGCGTGACACGCACTGATAGGCTGAAATCAGTTTTGCGATGTTGGGAATAAGAAAAAAACATAATTCCCCTCAAATGCATTTAAACTAAAGTAACAAGTCTGTTTTGAAAATGTGAGGAGGAGGCGAAGGTAGAAACGACATTTTTTGATACATTTGTCATCTTCAAATTATCGTTGAATTAAATGCCTTTTATTTCGTTTGCGTGTGCTTTCCTTATTCATTTTGGTCTGAGAGCTGGCCATAACAACCCCAACATCAAAAATAAAGACAGAAATGTGCATCTACACGTGGACTAGAGGCTAGCCAACTAAGCTAGCAGGTGTTACAGCTAAGCTGAGGATGATGATTCCATCTCGTCCAGGAGTAGATATGATACAATGTGATACAATGTAGTTCGGTAGAAAGAAAATAGTTCCAACACGAAACTGCTCACAACAAGGTCAGCGGATTATCTTTACTTAACGGGTCGTGGTCTCCGGAGAAACACGGTGCTGCTGCTCATATCTTTTGAGTGCCATCTAGTTTCCATTGTATTGGGAAGAAGTAAATATATATGGATGAACAATTCAGCAAGGATGTGGTTTTGGTTCAGGGTTAACTCTCTTTTTAAGCCTGATAGCTTAAAGGAGATCAAATATAAATGGATAAAAAGTGTAGCAGTAGCACACTCTGATGTTGCAGTTCAACAATGCCTTTTCAAAAACATACTTTAAAGTACATTTTTGAGTAGAACACATTGCATTTTACATAAAGGCCGCTCTGCTTCTCTGTGACTCTCCATCATTGGAAATCCATTTGCTTGTCCATCAAACTGAAGCACTTTCAGTCCATTTCCTGATGTAACCAGCATAATTACCATCATTGTTCATAATGCATTATGCAGGGCCGGGACTAATTACGCAGAATGTGTGCTGCTTTTGTCAGTTGTTATGAGCAGACCTGCACACGTTTGTATGAATATTTAAAATGCATAAAGTGTATGTTGGAAGGTAAAGTACAGCAGGTCACTCTCAGCAAAACAAAGTAATGTTACAATACAACAAATCTTCAAAAGGCAATAGTTTGAAAGCTGAGTGGTTTTACAGCTGGAACACACAGGGCTGAAGTGAGGTTTCCTATTAGTCTTGGTGTATTTAATTTAAAAATGGTGGGTTTTTAATGGTCACAATGATGACGCAACACACTGATGTTACATTGTAAGCAGGTGTAATGTTTAGTCAAACATGTTAACATGTTACCAATGACTTAATTTTCAAATTTGACAACGCTGTGCTTATGGTGTGGTTAGGTTTAGTCACAAAAACTACTTGGTTAAGATTAGAAAATCCTCATGTTTTGGCTTAAAGATAAATTATGCAAGATTTTTATTTTATTCTGCATAAAAATGTTTAAAAACCACTAGATCTTTGTAGTATATTTTGTTGAATTGTGTAGTAGCATTATCCCAAATTAGTGCTCACCATCTCACAGTGAGCTTTCACCTTTTTTTTCTAGATTACTTCACCGTACATTAGCTGTGAGATAGCGAGCAACAACCAGCACCAAGAGTGTCTGTGTGTTTGAATTCAGGTCAACTCTGACTGAACTCAGCGCTCAGCAGAGACTCTGGTTCTCTCTTCTTTTTCCCTTCTCCTCTGTGTAACGTCACGTTCATGAAGCGCAGTACATTTTCCCTCCAGCTTCAGCTTCAAGTTGCTCATATTTATATATATTTTGTCAGAAATCAGATGAAAAAAAAGAAAAATCTGATGCTTGACCCAAAATATACAGTATAATTGTGAAGAACAGTGAACTGTTTTAGGCTGTTTGAGTAGGTAAATGACCTTGGATTGCCATCCAGTGGCCAGTCTTGGCGAGGGTAGCAAGGTATAAAAGGGAGGAGACTATGAGCCCTGTAAGCTCACCTGTGCGTCTCCTCACCTGTGCGCATCTCAATCACCTTTGTCTCCGCTGGGTTGGCGCGCGGCGTCTGTGCTGCTGAGTCTTTCCTTTGCTTGGATAATTTGTGGATCTCCAAGTAAGTTTGCTTTGAACCATGTATTGTAATCATGTACCATCTTTATGTTGATTAGGCTGCTGCAGTCTGTCTTAAGTTTGTTTTATTGTTACTAGGAGGCAAATGGTTCTCCAGACGGCACCTTCAACATAATAAACAATTAGCTCCCTTGGTATAGAGGAACGATGTGGAACTTTTTGGGGCTATTACTTTATCCTTGGGGTGTCTGGATCTATTTTATCGGGATGCAGCTAGCTATCTATTTTGATATACAAGTTTTAACAATGATTGTAAACATTTTCTAATAAATGTATCTTTTATTTTATTATTGAATGAGGGTTTGGAAATTGTATTAGGAAATGTTTCATGTAATGTTTCATGTATTTAATCTAATCTCTTTATTTTCTTTCTGTATTTCCTCTCTAATTTAAGCACCTGTTTGAGTCTCTCATTCGTTGACACCAAGGGTCCGCTACAATAATCATATGCAAATGTGTAGAATTTAGCTGATATGTACTTTTGATACTTTAGTACATTTATTGCCAGAACATTACTCTTAATACCCAAGTACGTTAATATAAGATACTTTAAGACTTTTACTTGAGCACTGTTCATATAGATGACTTTCACTTTAACCAAAGTAATATTTTAACATGATATCTTCACTTTTACATTTTTACAACATTGCTCCCGACAATGGAGGTCACCTCCACGGATCACTGCTACAGTCAGGTTGATAAACAGGAGTGAAGATAAATCCACTTTTTAAATCCCAAAAGTTAAAATCCAGAATCTGGGGTGTTTGTTCCTCCAGACGGTCTGGCTCGTCGGTCCCTTATTTCCCTTTAAAGAGTCTTGGATGTCTGTATCAAAATGTAGGCAAACTGATTGAGATTGAACTTTATTTATGTACATACATGAAAACGCTGTCCTACTAGTGAGGGAAGAAAAAGTCAGTCTCGGTCCGGGCCAGTGTTGGTCTGACCAATATTTCCATCCATTTTGAGCCACACTGGGGTTAGCCCTCTGTCTTACTGATTCATGATAGGTCAGTTTGCTCCCTGACAATTGTGGTGTTTTGAAAATGTTTGTGCTTGAAAATATTTCAGTTTCAAACCTTGAACTTTATTGCAGATAGAGTGCAGTGGTCAGTGTGATGGGCTGGAGCAAATTCAGCCCTCCTCTCTGCCTTTTTCACAAGCTTGTATTATTCGACTTTTACTTTGGTCCTTGCATTCCTCGAACACTTCTATCTCTTTTATCTGATCATCTTCGGTCAGGGCCTTTGGCTCCAGCTCCTGTATTTCTCAGGGCTGAAGGGCTGCTTTCGTTGCAGCTACAATTTAAAGTGTCTCATGGTTTTTATTTTTCTCAGCGCTGCCTCTCCCTTTGAGGTCTGGAATTAAATCTTTTGAGCCATTCTGTCAAATTAAAAAGCCCCGACTATACTGCAAATCTGTCTGAACTAGCCCAACTAAAGCAAATTAACATGTGTTTGCTTTCATACAGCAATCAGAAGGAAAAACTGCCTTGCATATCGAGCGCAATGTGACTTTGCAAACAGACAAACACGTCGCTGTAAATCACAATGAGTAACACCAGGGCGCTTCTCACTTTTCTCCATTAGTCAGCTTTTGAACGAGTGCCTCTGGTCCACTCGTACCAAATCAAAAGGCCTCGACAACGACAGCTGCCGGAGGGCTTCATGTGATTTGCGACGATGCCATTTTCCCTCTGGCAGCGAATACAGAAAAACCGTGACAGAGATTAAGCTACGATTCGTCTTTAGATTACAGTAATTAAACTGTCAGAGCTCACAGTTGTAATATTTCAAATATGGAAACATGCAATCCATCACTGCTGCATTATGAGATCTCTTTACACATCTTTAAAGGTGACATCTGGAACAAAATAGGCTCCATTAAAGGAGTAATTTGTCAGAAATGGCCAGAATTTCATGAAAATGTTCAAAAATAAACACTGTCAGCAGTGAGTGTGAAGAAACAGCGGTGTTGATGTCATGTCAAGGCCGTCTATGTACAATGTTGCAGAGATGTCTACTGAAGTTAGCATGCTAACCAGCTAGCCCCAGCTCAGTATACATCCATGGTCACTACAGCCAAACATAGCTACAGCAAAGAGATTAACCAGGGTTTCCGCAGGGTCTTATCTTAAAAAGTCTAAAATTTGACAATCTCAATTTTAGGCCTTAAAAAGTCTTAAATCCGTCCATATTTTGCATAAAGGTCTTAAATTACATTTAGTTAGCTCTTAAATATGTACGTTCATTTACCGCTTCCGTCGTCACCTTTTTATGCCTTGTTTTTTGTTTTGGGGAAATGTGTTGGTGAGATTCACAGTTAGCTCCATGTGTTGTACTTCTTTCTGAAGTATCCAGGAACGTAAGTGGCATTTTGCCAACAGCCCGGTCGGAATTTATCGCCGCACACTTCGCCAGTTCCGGAAAGACTTCGACAGCGGAATCTGCTACAACTATGGGAAAGTGTAAATTTAGTGTGTTGACTTGAACAACCAGAATTCAGTTGGTTAAAAGTCGTACCTGATAATGAATTTGAAGCAAAGTGTACGCTCTGCAAGAGGACCCTCAACTTGGGCAAGCTTGTGTGAAAGCGCTGGTGTCAAACACAAAATCGAAAAAACACCAGTTGGTCTCTAAAAGTCTCCAGCGAAGTCACACTATCACACACTTCTGTACGCCTTTGTCACCAGTTCCCGGTCCAAGTTCTGCTCCACCCGAACTCTGCGCCGCCTCTGTCGTCTCGCAGTCAAGCGACATTCAAACCATCTTCGGCTCAACTCCGACAGCCTCTTGTCTTCCACTGTTGGATAAACTGAGTGGAACCACACACACACACACACACACACACACACACACACCAGCGTTATTACAGTTAACTAAAATAAATGAAATTCCCAGATGAAAACTAAAAACTACTGAATCACTTGTTAAACTAATTAAAAATAAGGTGAAATAAAAAACAAAGTGAAAAACTAAATTAAAATAAAAACTAATGAAATTTAAAAACTATATTACCCCTGACACACAACTCACTCCATTCTTCATTGTTTGAGTTGCTCTGTGAATGGCAATAAATTTGGTTATTTTTGAAAGCAATTCTGGGACTGCATTTTTCCTTACTTTTTCGTACGGCGTGAAGGTCTTAAATTTAGTCCAAAATGGTCTTAAAAAGGTCTTAAAAAGTCTTACATTTGTCTTGTTCAAACCTGCAGAAACCCTGTTATCAAGCAGCAACTGTCTGTAATGCTGTCCCCCCTACCTTCATATTCTGGGCATTTCTTTCAAATGAAACCTTTAAAGACATACATTTGATGAAGATGCATCGCGTGCACAGCGTCTGTGTGTCCGACTGTGCGTGTAGCTTTTGGTACCTTTGTCATTCAACTTATTTCATTCAGAGAAAGACATTTTTCATGTGAAGACACTCGGCTGTTGACGTGCCTAAACCTAAAAGTCACGAGTTTGACTCCAGTATATGTACTGTGTTCTCCATCCTGAGTTCAACTGACATGCGTTCATTCCTTACATGTCTCTCAGCCAAATGTCTGGAGTATAAATATCACAATATCCAAATAAAGCTCTGTGTGCCTCAGCGACATGCCAGCGGAGAGCAAAGAGCAGCCCGCAGGCAGCAGCTGGCACACATCTGCTTGTGGACCACTTATAAATTATTAAGCAAAATGTCAGTCAGCCAGCTGTGGTTGCAGCTGGTGGGTCAGATACGCTGGAGCAGCATCCACCATGTTGACACTGGCGGGATAAGTGTGTGTGACTGTGTGTGTTGGTACACAGAGGAGGGATACAGGTAAACGCCTGAGAGAGAAAACTGCTAGATGCTATTCTCCATCAACATGAAGATCATCTGATGAGAAGCATTGGATACTTTAAGTATGTGTGTGTAGTTGTTATGGTGTGTGTGTGTGTGTGTGTGTGTGTGTGTGTGTGTGTGTCTGTGTGTGCACTCCTGTGGGCATATTGTCTTCACACCTAACAGGATGACTCATGTCGCCCTTCTCTCCAGACACAGACATGTACAGACACTAAGTGATTTTTTTTCTGGATCTTTCTCTCCTTCTATAAACACTAAATGCATCACTGTTGTTAGTCACTGATCATCACAATGATTCATTAGTTCATCCTCATGTTAACAATTCAGATGCACCTGACAGAGTACCGGCAACAACTGTTTATAAGATTTTTGCAGGAATGTTGCGCACGATGTACATTTGTACACCACTGCGTGCTGTCTACAAGAGCACATTCTTACTGCAGCACCCAAACTACACAAATGAGGAGGACGTGATTGGGCTTTTACTCTGAAAGTCACAACTGCAGACACTCGAGTCTTTCCAACGATGTCCAAACCAGAGAGGCTTAACAGAGACGTAACCTACACTAGCTATAAGCTAATGTTAGCGAGCAATGGCACATGTCACAAAGTAATGGAAATTTTCAATTTTATGAATATATTTTTCAAGGCAACCTCCCCCGCTCCGGGTGAGAGCAGAATCCGATGCGACACTTCAGCCGACGCTGAGCAGCGTCTCTCGACCCCCGCATAACACTTTGCGGCAGTAGTTATATTACATATTGTACAATTAAGGTCCGATTATGTTTGAAGGAAGTTAAACTACTTGGTCATGTGTATGGATGAGATGTATTGTGAATGAGCTCTGACTGTTGGTGTCAGAACAGGAACTTTTCTCTGGTGTCAGACCACAAAAAGTGAAAAAAACAACAACCTGTGACTCAATGCGATGCTACTTCTAAGAGAACCACAATCCAACACAGAATTTCAGGGGTCACTTGTCAGTACTACGAGCCACTTTAAGGGTTTGAACAAAGGGCAGATGCTGTTCAGCAAGGCAGGGTATTTAGTACGAGGCTGCTGGCCACGTATCCACCACAGCTGGTCCATCATTAACTAAACTACACATCGGATTCAAACAGTTTCTCGGTCTATGTCAGTGGTCCTCAATAGGTGGCCCCCGGGCCGCATCCGGCCCACCGGCCTCCTATTTGTGGCCCCCGAACTGTTATTCCTTCACTATGTGTTTTGGTTGTTCAGCACGTGTATACCGGGACTTGTCTCCATGCCAACGATACACAGTCAGCTGGGTCACGCAATTTTTGACTTTCACTTTCGTTTTTGGAGCAGTTCACAAAATGACATTTTGCCGGCTGAAGGAGCCTAGATTGCACGAAAATGTCGTGTTCCAAGTTCACTGCTAAAAGAAAAGTGGACAGTGAAAATTGAAAAATTTGCATTCATTCTCCCTCCAACCAGCACAAGACCCATGTGCTTAATATGCCAGGAGACCATAGCTGTGATGGAGATTTCCAATTTCAAACGGCATTATGAGACGAAGCATAGGGATTTTGCAGAGACATTTCCTCAAAATTCAGAGGCAAGAACAACAAAAATAAATGCGCTGGAATCGACATAACAAGCTGCAAGCAGGATTCTTGTCACATCTATGACACAACAACAAAAAGCAACATAGTGCTCACTTAGAGTGGTGTGGATTTTGGGTTAGCACAAGAAGCCATTCTCAGATGCAGAAATAATAAAAGAATGCATAACTGAAGTGATTTTTGAATTTTTAATATTACAGAATTAGGTCAATAAATGGACCTTTGAGTCATTGAAAAAAATCTTT
>OMLP01030198.1:0-15262 GCA_900302685.1 Spondyliosoma cantharus
TTTTTTCCCCCCCCCCCCCCATCCATCTCACCCTGCTTCCATCCGTCCATCCCTCCATCTGCATTTACTTCCCGCGGGGTAGACAATTTCCTGAATCCCAGCGAAGTGGAAAGATTTCAGATTTAATATGTCCCCCCCCCCACACACACTCATGCGATGTGCTCAGGGGTGAGGGGTTCAAAGGAGAGAGGGAGCTGAAGGTGTTCTGAAGGAAAAGTTCGAGGCGGCTTACGTTACTCAAACACGCATCAGCTGGTGTTGATCCCGCGAGCTTTTCCTCCGCGCGTGTAACACGCTGTTTGTCAAGACGACGGCGTCTTCGGTCGTGCGAGCAGCTGCGTGAGGCTTTATTTACTCGGACACAGGAGTGCAGTTTAGTGTGTTAGCATGCTGGCATTTGCTGAGCCGCAGCTACCACAGTCTGACTCAGCGGGCGTCTATTTTAGGCGGCGTTCCCCTCGCTCCCTTCTGCCGTCAGTGTGTTTTGAAAATCCCGTCCCTACGCGTGAATCAACAACAACCTCAGAGTTAACGACAAACAAGCTGGAAACGTCAAGTTGCCCCAAAAAAACGACCTGGGCTCTATCGTCCTTGGTGCTGATGGGACCAGTAGTGTTTGGACATCAGTGACGTTTTGACCTGATGTCGGTGGTCCGTTGTCGCAGTGACACTGACCTCTGGGGGACCATGAATCTATCTATGTTAAGCTATTTTACAGGCTAACTGAATACTTTGACCTGCTCACGTTCATCTTCTGGGGACCAAGAGCGTCTCTAGGAAAATGTCATCTCAATCATTCCAGTTGTTGTTGTGATATTTCAACCCGGACCGAGTTGTGGGCCAACCGATCGTCCCCTCGAGCCGCGCCACAAGCTACGCTAACAAGTGTGTGAGGAAAGCAGCCAAACTGGGTTAATCAGTGAGTCACTTTAGAACCTGGTATCACGCCAAGATGTGTAACTGAGCCCACTAGCCCACTGTGTCACTATTGTGTTTGGCCTTGTCTATCAAACAAAACATGGTTTCTTTCACGGTCGAGTGAGCAATAACAAACGTGCTACCCCCAGGGAGAATTTTCAAAATAAAAGCACCAAAACTACTCGGTTAGGTTTAGGAAAAGATCGTGGTTCTTTCTCAAAACAGTCACTTGTTTGCCCCCCACTGGACTCACATCCTGGTCATATCTCCAAAATCACCTGATGCAGACTTTCTGGCTCTTTGAATTGTGTCTGTCCATTTTTCCAGTCATTATCGCCTCTTTCTGGTACTGTACCTCAATACACGCATGGACTTGTCGCGCCTGGGTGAGGCAAACTATCACTTTCACAGGCCGGGCTGCAATTTGTAGGTTTATTTAAATGTTCACCTGTGTGGAAGCACTTCTTGAGGCATGTGGACAGAGTCAGACGCGTAAAATCAGCACAGTTCCTCTTTAAAATGCCTCTATCGTCATGTTTTTAACATCAGCCCACAAATCGACTGCTGCTGTCAAGAATAAAAAGTGTAAGAGTCGAGAATCCAGGTTGGAAATTTTAAAGGAGCAGTGAGGAAGCTACAACCGAGTGACCCGGTGTGTTAAGTAGGAAAGCTGCTGTCACTTTATCCCGTGTTTTTTTTTGTTTTTTTTCTTTCTCTGACAGAGAGACAGTCACTTCACATCACTTACCCTCCTGTCTCGCTTGTCCACTTGTATTTACGTTCGTGACTGCGTTGACGCATTAACGTGCGGAGCAGTCACGAGCGTTGCCTCTGAGGGACGGCTGTCGAGGTGATGTATAATGGCCTGATCCACCTCAGCGCCATCGCAGTGGAAACCCTGAAGAAGAAAAAAAAGCAGCTTCGGCCAATCACAGCGTCTCGCTCTGCCGCGTTACGCTGCGGAAATCTTTGTGTCTAAGTATGTGCTGCTCGTCCTAATCAATTAGCCGCCAGCTGCTCCACCTTCACTTTCGTAAACAGCTTTGAAGGTGTCTGTATCACCTGGCAGCAGCTGATGTGTATTTGCTTATTTCTGTCAGCCATGTGAGAAATGAGATTAAATCACATCAAGTAGGCAATTCCCTGCTTTCTTCTCGCGTGACATTCGGGCGGCCAGGGTGCGAATGGAAAGCTACGGTCACCGCCGCGCAAAACACCTGCAACATTACATCCACTCCGCTTAAACGCGGGATGAATGAATGGCAGTCATGAGGACAACAGGAGCGTTTAAAACTTCATGATCGGGTCACGCTGAGTAAGGTTTTGCAGCGACTTTGATGTGCAGATCTTGTCCAGAATGTGAAGCGCGTCACGGTCGCTCCTGTGACTCTCATTCTTTGAGCCTGCGAGGGGCCGCGAACGGGTGAAATTCAATTTGTGGGGCTGTTAGCAGAGTGTAGAGCCATTCATTCCAGATTTACATCGATTTAAAGCTGCCCCGAGGTTGAAACATTGACTGAATGTCTTATGGATTGTGCAACAGTTGAGCATTATCTGGGAAGAGGGATCGCAAAGTACAACCTCTGTAGTTGTTTGCCTGCACTGGAGTTGATCAGATGACTGAATGCTAACATGCCATAAATGCTGGGCACAATTCGGCATAATGGGGTTCTTTTTTTTGTTATTTGCAAGAAATTATGATAGAAACTGGTTCATGCTGTTTAATTTTAAGGTGAAAAATGCTCTTTAAATGTGTAGAATCCCAAGTTATTAACTATTTTTTTACCACCAACATGCTGGATCCCAGCACCATTTCTGCACCATCACACTACACTACAACACGTGTTTGCTTTTGGCACGTGGTCCCCCATAAAGTTTATTTTTTGGCCCTCCAAGGAAAACATTATTTACATTTTCACATATGTGGAAGCACTTGCTGAGGCTGTGTATAGATTGAGTTTTTTTTCCTTTTTCAGAGGGTTTGATTTTACGACAAGGCAAAGAAATGACGGAATTTCTACCTTTGTCTGTGATCGAGGGAATCGTTGTTTTCAACGTTATTAAAGCGTAACAGCAACGACGGGGGGGGGAATACTCACTCAGAGCAGCGGTATTTTCATTTTGTGATCACAAGGACTTTTATTAGCAGAGGGGAAGGTGAAAAAGGCAAAGGGAGGTGGTGATGGAGCGGGGAAGAGATGGAAAAGTGGGAGAAAAGGTGGAAAGAGTTGAGAATCCAGTGGGAAACTTTAAGGGAACAGCGAGGAAGTTGAATTCATCACGAAAACGATCAACCCCTCTGATTTCTGATGTCAGTCCGCGCCGCTCAGAGAGTTTATGGGCTGGTGATTACTGCTCTCTGCTGGACGACGAGGGGAGGAAATCTGCGTGTGCGCGCCAGAGAGAGAGAGAGAGAGAGAAGGGAGCGTCACCTTCCCCACGTCCCACAATGCACTGTGTAAAATGTGTTTATGCAGAAAAGTGTGACAAAGATAACCCCCCCAACCTTTTCTCTAATGTGATTCATTAGGATTGTAAATCCGGCAGCGGACTCATTTATCACCGCGCTGCTCTCTGCCACGTGCTAAATGAAAAAAGATCAAGGCCTCGCAATAAGTGGGTATTTTGCACAAAGAGAGAGGAGAGGCATAAAGAGAAATAAAGGAGGAATAAACTGACAAGTGGAAAAGCAAAGCAAGGCGCGGACCATAGAGAGAAATGCACAGGCCTGCTCTCCTCCCTCAACGACGGTTATTTATCTGGAATAAAGGAACAGAGAGACGACAGAGCTAAAAGAGGGAGAGATAAGACGGGGAAACAAAGAGAAAAGAGAGATGATAGACAATTAAAGTCAAATTATGGGAGCGTGCCAAGTACATTAGCTGCCAACGCTGATAATTAATCATCATTGTGCTGCTTGTCGCCGGGTAATATTCACATCTGTAATTGGGACAAATTGGTAACCAGTGGAGCATTTAAACTTCAGCGTGTGTGTGTGTGTGTGTGTGTGTGTGTGTGTGTGTGTGCTTTTTACGTTCTCATTAACGTAGAGAGGGTAAAATGCAAGTGGAAAATCAAGGATAAACACTGTCGACTTTTCATTCCAGCCTAAACATCACAGCAGCAGATTTCACTTAACCAATTAGCACGTCTTTAACGACGGAGGAGAAAACGTTGTTAGTGGAACGAGAGCAGCTGTGTGCAGCAGCTGAAATAAAACTGCCTTTATGTCTTGTTGCAAAAGCCTGTGTCGTGTACTCGATATAAACCAGTGCATTACTGCTGTCGTTCATTCGTGCAATGCTGCGTTTCTGGCTTCAGCTTCGGCTGCAGCGTCATTAGAGGACAGTGAGTAACGACCTTAAAGGATAAGTTCGTCTAAAAATGAAAACACGGTCATTATCTATCTATTATCTTCTCGTCCCCATGCAGATGGATAGTGTTGCAGTGTTCTCCTGAACAGCTGAGGTGGATGAGGACTTGTTTTTTAGCTCCCTGCGGCTCACCTAGTGTAATCCGAGTCTTCAGAAGCCCAGAGATCCCAAATACTGAAAAAAACGTTGCTTCTGAAGACTTGGAGACTTGGAATATGCCGGAGGAGCTGTATGGAGACATTTTATATGTTTCTTTTTAAAGATTTTTCAGGACATTCTGCTTTTTCTCTCATTTTCCATGTGTTTTCCACAACTGGAAATCTAGTCAACTGTGTTCCAGGTTTTCCAGGATAAGTGGTGACCCTGCATTAGGCTAGTGGCAGCAATGATAAAGCAGTGCAGGGAGTGAATAAAAAATATAGTAGTAGTAGTAGTAGAAGTAAAGGTTGGGGCTGCACGATATGGTCAAAAAGTGATGTTCAATTTTTTTTTTTTACAGATATTGTGATTGCGATATAATTCATGATTAATATGGATGATTGCATTTTACATCACAATTGTCATTGTAATTGAAAAACAAGTGAAGTCAGGATGATGTGGCATTTTTCCTGGTCTCTGCCAAACAAGCATCTCTTATTACATCTGGGGAACAAGCTTTGGAGGCCGGAGCATCTCTGCAACGCGACAAAATGTCATTAAAATACTGTTTTGAGACACATTTTACCTTTAGAAATTAATTTTATAATATTAATTAATTGCATGTGATTTGGATTTTGCACTTAGTCATATTGTGATCTCGATTAATATACGATTCATTCTGAAAAGTCCTAGTAAAGGTGTAAGTAATAAAACTAGATATAGAAGATTATGTAGTAAAAGTGGAAAATGTAATACCTGCAGTTATTATAGTAATATATCATGTAGAAGTCTAATAATAACAATGAACTGTATGGACGCTTGACAAACCCCTGTCTCGTTGTACGCATGCGCACTGCGCCATAGAAGTAAATAGAGTGAGAGGCGAGTGAAGTGGGTCGGGGCTTCTGAGGTTTGACTCAGGTTTGATTCGCGCTCTCGCTTTGAGGATGTAAGGCTGCACCTTACGGACAGCAAAGTATTTTTTCTCCCTCCACCATGTTTTTGTGAACAGCTGGTGAAATTAATGAGGATAATCGAGGAGGACTACAGGATCTGCACAGCCCCACCGCTGGCCCCGTCGGCACGGTAACTTGGTACAGAGGCAGGGCTCTCCTGCTAGCTGCCACACCAGCTAACTCCAGGTAGCGCACAGTGCTAGCTATTTACACCGCTTTATTTAGTTTGCAATTAAAAACTTAGCGTTACGTAACGACTGCGTCGCAACCAACGTGTTGCGTGGACATTATTTTGCTGTTACCAATGGATAAAGTCGTCATTGTGCTGCGGAACTGGTCATGATAAACAAACACGCCTGCTAACCTCGTAGTAGCATGCTACGTTAGCTCGTTTGCTATCAACAATCATCGGTGCTAGCTGATGTTATCGCTAGGAGGTAGGTAGCGGCTAATCCCGCGTCAAGCGCGTTGTAATGGAAACAGGAAGTTCCGGTTAGACTCTTCGAAATAAGATCATAGTAAACCAGTTTCAATTTCATAAGAATTGGATTGGTGGCAGGCAGATATGCTTTTAAAGCATATTGTTAGTAAAGTACTTGTATAGCTACAATATTGCTGTATTAATATAGTATTAATTCAAATTGAAGTCAAGTCTAATGGTCACATGCGCAGCAAATATTAAAAAAGAGGAAGTTATGATTCATCTTATAAACGGTTGTTTTTTAAGTTGGACAGAAATAAGAAAGTAAACCATTTATAAACAGTCATTTGTTTCAGTATTACTATTGTATAATAGATGCAGTGCAAGACTGCATTTATTTATTTGCCCGTATGGTTAACAAAGTTGTCTTTATTTTGAAGACCACGTCACCGTACTTCCGGTTAGGTCTAACAGTTAGCGGTAGCTTCGCGCAGCTTCCCTGAATTAACTGCAGCCAGAGTGGCGCCGCTAGCTAGCTGAGAGGAGACGAGCGACCACAACTACCTAAACTTTATATCCACCCTCGCATAAAACACGTTCCTCTTTTTTTTTTTAAACTCAACTACAGCCGTAAAAAATGCTGCTTCGTCATGTCATGTGGTCGTTGGTGAGCTAGTGTTAGCATTAAACCGCTAACAACTTAGCTTGAGGTTTATAGTTCATTGTGGTTCATGGTTTCTGGCCACCGTCGGAGCTAAAACAGAATAATTGTGTGGTTATGGGGTTTTTGCTGGGTGGCTAATGTGGATTAGCTCAGCATTAACGTACAGCACAATAGCAACATGGTGTTAACGGAAAGCTGCTTTATTCAGAAAAACAAAACAGGTAGACACAGCTTGTTTCTCTACGTTCAGCTGCCAGATTTTCAGACACATTAAGCTACAGGTGAGACTCTGTCATCTAATACCACGTACAATGAAAACACATCTAAATCATTTATCTTTCATGAAGATGAAGATTACAACCATCAAAGTTTTATCAACTCCTTTCATCAATAACCTGCATCTTATCCCCTCTATTCAGATCTGAAGATCAAGATCATCTCCGCTCCAGCGCTCTGATTATGTGAAACTGTGCCAACAACATACATCCTCTCAGAAAGTGCAGTCAGAGACAGAAGTCAAGATGTCCATCACCAACACACCCACCAGCAACGACGCCTGTCTGAGCATCGTGCACAGCCTGATGTGTCACAGACAGGGTGGCGAGAGCGAGACGTTCGCCAAGCGAGCCATCGAGAGCCTGGTGAAAAAGCTGAAGGAGAAAAAAGACGAGCTCGACTCCCTCATCACAGCCATCACCACCAACGGGGCCCATCCCAGCAAGTGTGTGACCATTCAGAGGACGCTTGATGGACGGCTGCAGGTAGATGATACTGTTATCTGGATCATTCATTCAATACACGCAGATTTTGAGAAGCTCAGGCAAGTTATACGTCTGTTCATGGCTTGAAATCATTCTTGTAGTCTGTTTCACCTATAGTAAGTTATTCAGGATTCAGATTCAGCTGCTATTCCATCCAAATAAATGATTATATCTGTAATAAAATGCCGTAAAAATGAAGAATCTTATACTTTCCCAGGCTTCAAGGAGATATCTTCGGTTACTATCACATATTGTAAAGAACAGCAGCAAATCCTCACATTTGAGAGGCTGAAACTAAACATTCTCCTCATTGTTTCAGCTCTAACCGTGTCCAAAAAGTGAGATGAGACACCTGCCAATCTGAACATTGCAAGCTGTGGTGATAAAACTGAACAATTATTAATTCAGCAGCCTACATCTGTCAATACTTTCTCTTTCTTCCACCACATCACTTAACAATAACAGTATACCATTAATATTCTATTAAAAAAACATATCCAATTATTAGCAACTCAACCATATTCTTGTATTTCTGATCATTTTCAAGTTGCTTTACTGAATGATTAAATACTAAAGATGTGAGAGGTTTGATTAATTGATTAAATGTTATTTTGTGATTGAATAAAAATTGGTCAGGACCTGTGAGTAATATGTTTGAAAACCTGTGGTCTTGTCAGATCCTGCCATTCACTAAGCAATGAGAAAACAATTTGCATTCCAAGCATCACTGACCTCAGCTGTAAGGACAGTGAGTTTACAAATGAATCACCTCTTGTATTCTCTCTCTGCTCTGTGTTGTTGTTCCCAGGTGGCTGGACGTAAAGGATTCCCTCATGTCATCTATGCCCGGCTGTGGCGGTGGCCCGACCTGCATAAGAACGAGCTGAAGCACGTCAAATACTGCCAGTTTGCCTTCGACCTCAAGTGTGACAACGTGTGTGTCAACCCCTATCACTACGAGAGAGTGGTGTCTCCTGGCATAGGTGAGTAACGGGGGCGAGCTTTCATCGAGAGTTTAAAAAAAATGGATGACTAGGTCAAAGTGGAGCCTCATACCATTTTACACCAAAGTTAGCGTGTATATGAAGGTATTTTTTAAACCAGTGGACAAGTTTCCTCTTTGTTTTTTTGTTTGTTTCTTATCTTGCGTGTCATGTTTGTAATCACATAGGCCAGATGTTAGTGGCTGTTAGTGTTTTTTATGTCCAGTGTGAACGGTCTGTCAGAAACCAAACATAGCTGTACCAAGTTTAGTGTCAATGTTTCAGTTCTGTTTGTTGTCGTGCACTGCAGTGAACTGAGATCAAAACACGCCTTTTAAAGGGGGAAATGTATTTAAATACCTTGTTGTAGCAATTGTTCATGACATTTGTTTGAGATCGACCCACAGGGATATTTATCAGTAATGTAGATAAGAAGTTTGCATTGTCGGTAACCTGTTCCCTCTTTTTTTATCCTTTCCCTCGGTCCACAGACTTATCAGGACTGACACTGACCAGTTCTGGCCCCAGCTCAGCACTGATGGTTAAGGACGAGTATGATTTTGACGGACCGCAGAGTCTGCCCTCTATTGACGGAAGCCACTCGCTCCAGACCATCCAACACCCCCCTTCTGGCAGTCGCCCAGCCCCCTCTGAGTCATTCGCGACCCCAAACCTGCTCCCGCCTGCTGAGGCCTCCACCTCCTCCTCGACGGCGTCCTTCCCTGCCATCGCTGCTGGATCAGGCAGTAAGATATACTTGTGATATATCCTGATGTGCGTGTTTATTCGTCAGTCACATACTTACGTTTGTATGTGTATTTGGTCAGGTGCCAGTTCAACCTGGTCCAGGAACAGCAGCTTCACCCCCAACATCCCCCACCACACCAACGGTCATCTACAGCACCACCCTCCCATGCCACATCCTACACACTACTGTGAGTACAAACTGTTACTGCACCTGTAAATAATAATCCATGGGGGACAAAAGAATCACATACTTTGATGAAAACATTTTTGCAGTGTGAGTGATCGCTGACATTACTTCTTTGTGTCTGTCAGGGCCTGTGCATAACGAGCTCGCCTTTCAGCCTCCTATATCCAATCATCCAGGTGAGAACACGCGACACGCTCGTATGGAAAACCTGGACAGATTTCTTTCAGCCGTGGTGTTTTAGTGCGATTGCGTTTTGTCAGTGCCTGTAATCTTTTAGTATTTTAGTTTCAATAATGAGATTATTTAAACTGAACCAAAAATGTCAATCATTTATCAGATGAAAATATTAAATCATAATAGCCAGACGTTCACAAAAAGAGGATTGTTGTTGTTTTCCTGGGTGCGACAAGAGAGGATTTTCTAAGGTAACTGACATCAGGTTCTTCCGTCTGATTCAGCTCCTGACTACTGGTGCTCCATTGCCTATTTCGAGATGGACGTTCAAGTCGGAGAGACGTTTAAGGTTCCCTCTTCCTGCCCAATCGTGACGGTGGACGGATATGTCGACCCCTCAGGAGGAGACCGGTTCTGTTTGGGCCAGCTCAGCAATGTACATCGCACTGAGGCTATTGAGAGAGCAAGGTAAGTGACCCAATTAATCTCAGTCGTATAGAGAGAAAAAACCTTTACTGCTAGTGTGCTTTCTGAAGCAACGGTTTTTGCAACAACAAAGGAGAGAATCATAGAGCTTTTATTTTTTTAAAGGAACAGGTTTCACGTGACATCCCTCTTGTTGGTGGTGTCTTTAAATTAATATCTTAAAAAATCCAAATAATCAAAAATGTTAAGGGAAAATGCATTTTACATTTACCCATTTAAGACTTGAGAGCCTCAGAACAGCGTCCGTACTGTCATTTTTATTTTATTATAATGCACCTGGGGAGGAAGGATGTAAAAACATATGCTGAGTGTAAACAGAACTCCACATGGCACTGTTTTCACTTCCATTGTTTCCCTGTTTCCTCTTGTCTCCCAGGCTTCACATCGGCAAAGGGGTTCAGCTGGAGTGTAAGGGCGAGGGAGACGTGTGGGTGCGATGCCTCAGTGACCACGCCGTGTTCGTTCAGAGTTACTACCTGGACAGAGAGGCGGGCCGAGCCCCCGGAGACGCTGTTCACAAAATCTACCCCAGCGCTTACATCAAGGTGGGGACACGGGTCACTGGACTGTAAAAACAAGTTCATCACTCAAGTTTGACATTTCATTTTTCCTCTCGGAAAGTGAAAGCTGCAAACATCTGTTTCCGTGCATCACCTCAGGCTTTTTGCTCTGTATTGACATTGATTTTATACAGTTGTGTGTGTGTGTGTGTATTTCACACAAAAAAAATTCCCATACTGCCAGAGACTCCTCTCATTAAAGGTAATCATAGGGCCCAGCTCCTACTGAGCTTCTCTCTGATTGGCAGCCTGTGGTGCTGACATTTCTCCTGTGCAGGGGAGGTAATTGCTGCTGAATGTACAGTGTTTCATGTCTCGTCTCTCCTGCCAGGTGTTTGACCTTCGTCAGTGCCACAGACAGATGCAACAGCAGGCTGCTACAGCTCAAGCGGCGGCTGCAGCCCAAGCAGCTGCTGTGGCTGGAAACATACCTGGACCTGGATCAGTGGGAGGGATCGCTCCAGCTATCAGTAAGATACTGTTACTGCAAACACAGAAGCACATTTAATTTACTTCTTAAATGTAAGGATTTGCTGCTTTTCTTTGTAATTTATGACAGAAAATCTTTCGTAGTGATTAAGTAAATGTGTCAAGTAATCACTAAATTATTCAACAATGCCAATAATCGTCTCCCGTCATCTCAGGTCTGTCAGCAGCAGCCGGTATCGGTGTCGACGACCTCCGGAGGCTGTGTATTCTCAGGATGAGTTTCGTCAAGGGCTGGGGGCCCGACTACCCCCGCCAGAGCATCAAGGAGACGCCCTGCTGGATCGAGATCCACCTGCACAGAGCTCTACAGTTACTGGACGAGGTTCTGCACACGATGCCTATAGCAGACCCGCAACCCCTGGACTGAGATCTTCATAGCTGCAGCATCACACTGCGACATACAGTGGCAATGGAAAGTCTTCCTCTGTGAACTGTTTTGCATAGAGAAGTCAGTGGAGCAGCTGATGAAAAAATACTTACAGGTGTGTTTGAGGCACCTTTGTGCACTGTGGCCCCTGCTTTTACTTTTTACCAAAGCCGTATATTAAAGATATCTCTCTGTATTTTTCATATATGGCTTTGATTTATAATGACTGGAACAACGAACTGTAGGACTAGAAAAAGACATCACATATAACTACATTTTAAACATGCACATAGTTGATCTGCAGATCCCATCAAACTGGAATGTAAACCGACTACTCCGTGTCCCCGGAGTCCGTGACCACCAACTACTGACAGACATTAGATTGACCGAACAATACGAGGGCAACTCTACAGCTGGGGGATGAGAGGTGTGTGCCGCTGGTTTTCTGTTGTGTCAGTTTCCAGTCACACCTGGGATGACGAGCAGCTTCGGTCCACTGTCAGGCTGAAGAGAAAAGCAGCAGCAGCAGCGCTCTGTGGAGAACCACTGCTCGACATCGCCAGCCACTCAACAGGGTTAGGGACCACCCAGCTGGATCCGGTTTTACTAAACGTTCACGAATATCACAGGAGAAAGAAATGACATGCGCCATGCCCAAATCTGACTCTCAACCTCTGAGCTGAAACACGGTCGGGTGTTGTCAAGCTACAGGTGTGGACCTTAAACTGGCTGTGGGTTTAGCGGGTGTCTTATGACAAATCTTGTGGTGAAGTGTACAAATATTTATCATTAACTAGTTGATTATTTGCATGGATCTTAGTAGCACTTTGGCTCTGTTAGTCTTCATAAAGCGCATATTAATGCTTTATTCTGCATAATCATATTCTACAGTTTTATGGCCAAGAGCTTTCACACAATAATGGTTGTTATCCTTTAATAGCACTTAAGTGTTGAGTGTGCTAGCAGTGAAAACACAAACACTCTCAAGCTGCGCCAAGCTCCCAGTCCAGACTGCTGGCTGCATGGCTAACTGAGCTGGGAGAGGAGGAGTTCTTGCATATTGCACCTTTTTAATATAAATGAGCAGTAATTTAAGAGGTTATTGGCCTGGTAGTTATAGAATATGATCATGTAGATGAGGCATTAGTAGCTTTCTAAGAACTAATAATGAGGAAATATGCTGCTAACATACATGCTAACAAGCAGCCTGTTAATGGTGAATACGTGTTCCCTAATATAAGATGTTAACACACTCCACCCGCTCTAATTAAACAAGACTTGGACTAAAGGTAGAGCCCCTGTTGGAGGTCTTGGACCAGACAACTAATGTCCCTCTCCCCATGTCAGAGCTACATGAGGGGTTTCAAAATTCTCCAAATCCACAATACGATATAACGTTTGATTTTAAGTCCACGAGTCGATTCAATTACCGATTTAGGAAGAAGAAAAAAAAAAAATGTTTCAGCACATCTGGATTTGTAAAGATGTCATTTAGATTTTCAAAATTCCTCTTGAAAAAGATATTAGGGCTGTTTTTACAACAAACGTTTGAATTTATCTTGGTTTGACAGAAATACCAGCCGTCAGTGATTCAACAAGAAATAAAAGTCCAAAAGGAAATTTTTATTTGAATGCTCCTTTTTGATAGATTTCCGATTTAAAATCAAACCCTGAGCTACACGAGTGCAGTTTTTGTGTGGGTGTTGTGACACGCGAGGTTGAATTAGTCATTGAAGATACCGTTCATCTATTTTCACTGACTTACTGTGATTTTGAATTTTTGCTCAGTGAAGCGATCATCGCTGGTCGCTCTCCAGCGTGGTCGCCTCTCGTCCGTTTCAGGTATGGTTACTGTTTGGTTTTTTTTGGAGAACGCCCTCTTTTATGCTGCCACAAAGGATGAGTCTCATGCACCTTCTGCCAACGGTTTGCCTTTTTTTTGTTCACTTCTCACTGAGAACGGCTTTTGGTTCGATAGGATTGAAACAAGAAAAGCAGAGAAGAGGCAGACAAGTCGGTGTTGGACGTCTGAGGCGTTGTCACAGTACCATGAACGGGGTTTTTGGCAAACCAAAGTTCTAATTGCTCAGAAACGAACTGTGAGTCGAGTGATCACGAGATGCTGGGCTGCGCCTCAGTTAAATTCGGAGGTTTCCTTAATTGTACCTGTATTCATTTAAATTTGATCAAGTTTTTAATCCCCACACATACCCGACAGTCTCTCCACTCTCTAGTTTAGAAGCATTAAAATATGGTATGACTTGCAGCCCACTTGTATACTTCTTAATCCAGGCCTTTTGTGTATAGTTTACTTACAAAGATGAGAGAATTTAAGAGTGTTCCCAGCAATATTGATATATTTTTTTTCCTGGTTTTATTTTGTTACTTCTATTAATTGATTTGTATTATATTTTTAGCACTTTACTTTGTTTTTAATTCAGTAACCCTTTCTTTGAGGTGGTTGTCCTGCGACATGAATAAGGGAGTGAATAGGTTGGTTTATATTTTTCTGTAGGATTGTGAGCAGAGGCAACATTGTGATGCATTTGTACTGAAAACATTTGTAACACTAAGACACATTTTTAGAATCTGCTTTTGCCCGTTGGCTCTCTAGACATTTACACACATCTGTAAGGTTTTTCTTTGCGGCTGTTCTGAGTTTGCAGTCATTTTTCTTTTTTGATTGCAGTTTTTTTTTTTTCTTCTTTTTAATCCATGTAAATAACTTTGTTTTTGAAATGCATGTCAATGTTTGCATGACTTTTATTGGCAGATAGACCCCTTTATCCTTACCCCTCTTTAAAATGGAGTACTTCACTTGACCTGCATTACACAGGGAAACTGGACTATCTAGAGGAGAGTAGAAAGCAGCTCCGGCTGTGTACTGGTGTGTTGTTGTTTTTATTAATGCAGCATTAAAGACACACAGAGGGAAGCGGGATGTAAATTAACCAATGTTATTATATAAACTCTTCTTCTTGGCTGCTAAAGAAGGCAACTTGCCTCTCTAAGCCTACATACAATAACCCAACGGTTGTTAGTTTGCAGCCTCTCTTTAAAGCAGAAATAGCCCCGCAGTGTTTCCCTGTGGCGTTACTGGCAGCTCTGCAGGTTCAAAGACAGTGTTAGCATGGCTACCGCTAACAGGGCTACTGTCTTAAGCAGAAATCAACCTTAGGAATCCCAATTTGACCTAGAAATCCTGATCTCAGTGCCATTTTAAAAAAAGAAAAAAGGCAGAAATAAACACCCGGTTGTATTAATAAGTTGGCAGGTTTTGTTACGTACTGATCTGGTGGGGAAAAAAAAAACACTGGTTTTGAGCCGTAGCTAAGGAGGAACACGTACCAACAGGGTAACAGACTTTGACACACCGGCTTGCTCTCCATCAAGTCAATGCCCGTCTGTTCACTCTTGTTTTACCTCGGTTTGTAACTCTCCCTCTTCACCTCCTTTGCCTCCTCCATCAGCGGGGGTTCTTTATCTTTTAGCAGTGTTGTTTCCACACGTATTCCCAGTTGTTCAGCTGCTACCAGGGGAGAGTGACCAAGTAAACAATGCCACCTTAATTTCTTTGTGGAAAAAAATCAAGACCCAAAAGCATTGCGAAAGTGAGGTTTATATGCAGCCAGTGTATACACACAGTGTCGTTTGTTTTAGAGCCGTTGCACTGTTATCGGTATTCACTCGTGAGTGAGCTAAAGCAAAAAGAAAAAAAAAGTTTATCTATTGCCAGTTTAAAGTAAAATGAGTAGAAGCATGATACTTTCTCTCTCACGGGTGTTGAAACGGTTGAAGATAATTCGAGGCACAGAAATAATTTCCCCTCCTCTGCCCTTATTTTTCATACCAGACTTTCACAGTATTGTTTTTTTTTTTTTTTCTGTACTGTTTTCATGTTTATGTCCCTAAACAGGAGTGTTATTTTCACGGTGCTGTCTTAGTGGGTTACGCAGACGAATTGGATTTGTTTAAGGGTTTAATTGAAATTTGGGGTTTGTCACAGGAAATGATCCACTCTGCTATCAATTTGCTTT